>OMOV01115799.1:0-10216 GCA_900312565.1 Beryx splendens
AACCTCGTCCTCGCTGACCGCGCAATCGGCTTCGTTAAAGGGAAATCCTTCCGGAAGCGTCGTGTCTCCGCGCTGAGGCGACGCCGCTCGTCAGCCGCTCTGCCGTCTTCCTTCTGCTGGATGTAACCGGGAGGGCCGTCACTGGGCGGGCAGGAGTCTCTGGCGGGTGGGGGAGGCGTGGGGAGATGGCAGCTTCTCGGAGGAGGCGGACGAGGTCAGGGACGACTGCAGGTGCACCGTCTTGTGGAAAAGCTTGTTGCTGATCAGCACGACCAGGGAGAAGAGACGCAGCTGGAAGTGGCTGCAAGAGTGGAGAGCCGCAGTGGGATCAGTGACGCGCTGATTCAAACAAATAAACAGCTTTTTTTCTTTTACTTGTTGTCATGATATTACACTCACTAGAGCTTTGTTGGCGTCTTGGCCTCGTTAGCGCTGATGATGAAGAGAGGGAAGAGGATGGAGAACAAGCAGCCACTAGGTAGAAAAGACAAAAACACACATGAATATCAAAAACTTGTGTGATTTCATACATGCTCTACATTCTTCCAATACTTTCTACATTTCCAAACGGGTCTAGTGGGTAAGAAACAAGCTTTTTATTGTAATTGGGTCTGGCTATCTCAGAATTTTGATTTTGACCTTATTTGGTGTTGAATAAAAGCAAACGGTGCCGGCAGGTAAGGGAATAATTCAACAGGAATTTAAAACGGGCAGAACATGGAACGTGGGCTTAACACTCACTGTGGCTAAAATTATTTTTGCACCGCTGTGGAAGTGACTGTTCTCTGCTGGGATTCACCACAGAGAGCAGCAGAGGTGTTTGAACAGTCCGGGGTATTAGCTGTCTTACCTGATAATATATGAGGAGGGCAGGGCGGTCAGCAGAGCCATGGGCAAACCAAAGCCAAAGTAATAGGGCCAGTTCCTCTCAATATTGGACAGCCGTTGGTGCATCTCAACGCCTTAGGATGACACATTACAAACACGTATTTAAATCACATCTTTTTTGATTTGAGAACACTGGTAGTATGGTAATAACTGGTAATAATAGTTTGAGTGTAGGAATGGATGGAGCATCTCACCGTGGTTGAACCAGCGATACTCAAAGCAGTACAGCGAGTAGAGCAGAGACATGTGGAGGAGGCTAACCATCTGTCCAATGGCGTCGATGGGGAAGAGGCTAACAATCATACCCTGGAGGACCACAACATAAACCAATCACTCACTAAGATTGGGCTGCAAGGGCAATCTGGGCGTTTTCTGCATCTCCGCTGCTTGAGCTGAGAGAGGGGAGTTTACGATTTGTTCCTGAAAACGTTTATGCAAATCAAGTTGTGGCACAACAAGCCCTCGAAAAGAGCGCTGCGGAAGAAAACAGCCTTCATCACCGACTGCAGGCAGAAAATTGTGTGCTTCAGACGTGAGACTGCTCCACCAAGGCTGCCACCCTCGCACCCTAGAGCCCCTCCGTGATTGGAGCGTACTCTCTGATCTGACTTGAGATTCTGGGATGAAAAGCCTCTCCCTCGTTTGCCTGACTTGCTAGTGATGCCTGTGTGTTGCAGCAACGACCGCAGCCGTTCAGAATGTCAAACCCTTTAAATGAAGTCTTCACGCCTCCTTTCAAAGTCAGAATTTCAAAAGACAATCACTTGTGGGAGTTGGGTGCTGTGAAGTGTTAGTGAATTGGGCACAACCACGATTTGCATGGTCTTGCCTTCAAATAACTACTAGGCAAAACAATGAGATTTACATATAATTTGCATAAGCATGACCATGACAGGCGCAAAATTGCTTTACTTTTTGAGCAACGCTGTGAAGGAAGCTTTGCACATGAACAGCATGGCTCTCTGACCTTGGTGAAGAGGATCAGATACAGCAGTATAAATATATGTAGTATATAGTGTGATATGACAGTGTTGGTAAACGCAGACAGGGACAGTTTTTAAAGCATGAGGCAAAACAAGGTTATGCTGTGCAAACATGTACCTGAATGAGGAAGAGTGCCTGGAGGAGGAGGTTGAAGAGCATGTCTGCGATGATCTTGCTGACGCTGGGGAACGGCTGGGCTTTACAGCCAGACACCTCAAATGCCAAGTCAGCTATGTCCTACGGCACAGAACAAGACACTGATATCTACAAGTGCGTCACTCTACCCAAATCACAAAATAACACACGGAATAAACTCCAACATTATATACAGTAATGTTTTTATAGTACAGTCTTGCACTGTGCGGAAAAGAGTCGTCTCGACATCATTCAATTTGCCAGGGGGAGAGAAGACAAATCTCTGTAAATGTAATGTCCTTGGAGAACACGCCGATTCTGGTGATCGACATCAAAGTCTAGCAAAGCGGGGGCCTCACCTGGAACCAGATGGCGTTGACTATCTTGCTGAGGACGAACAGAGGGAGAACCCAGAGAGCGCTGAAGACGGAGGTCAGGATGAACTCTAACCAGGACCACACGCTGCCGTGGAGGGAGGGGTCACCTGGAGGAGAGAAAAACAGCTTTCTCACTGACCGGTTCATAACAACGGCCAGAGGACCTGCCCAGTCGCCAGCGGTCATACATACCGATGATTTTTGCTGTGAGAGTCTGCAGCAGTGGGATAAACACCCGATAGAAGAGAAACAGACTGAGCTGGGGAGAAAATGATGAAATGCCACAGTTACTCTTTGTAAGATAAGAAGCATTGAAATATCTAATATTTTAGAACAAACAGAGCGGCATCAACATGAAACAGCGCTTCAGTGCTGATTTGGCTTTACTGTAAGCACGCTGTGTCAAAGCATCTTACCCAGAACACTCCTCCATTCCAGGCACAGCATTGAAAAATCCTACTGGCTAATTTGGGTTCACTGAGAGAGAGAAAAAGAACGACCCAATGTGACAATCACCACAGAACAGTATGCAAGTGATCGACAGACAGCGTACACTGGCCTGGATGATTGCAACTCATATTAAAGGACAGGGTGTCTGAGCACTACATCCAGCTTTTCTCGCTGCCTACTTGTCAGGTTTGCGCTCCTCACTCTGCGCCCGTCTCTGTGCCAGGGCCCCGCTGGCCCTTCTCCTCCGCTGCTCTTCTCTTTTCTGCTGGATGCGGGCATCCAGCTTAGAGATTGTTCCAATCCCCAAAATGGAATCCTTGATCCCCTAGAGAGCACACACAACCAGAATACACATCACCTGCAGCTCCTGACACGTTTAAAATGACCTTGAAATAACAGCCTGGAAACATCTCTGGGTGTGCTTGGTCCTGGCAGGAGATTTCTGGAGCTATTCCAAAGACAAACATTATCTTTGAACTGTTTTTGGAGTAGCGGCAGGTCACTTAGATAATTAAAAGAAAATAAAGTTCAACATTTAGACAAGCCTCATTTCTATAGAGGCACAACAAACACAGAAACCCTGCTTTTTCAGAGGATTTGTCTGACAAAGCCTGCCCTTCTTACACACTATCAGTCAGAGCCGACCGTACGAGTGTAACTATTTATTTAGTTACTTACTGTTATGAGGGGTTTGTACTCAGTGAGAAAGTGACACAGCTGATTGATTAACGGTGGGCAATATTAGTCAACAACATAATACTAGTTGAGTTCAACTAAAATGTATCTAAATGCGTGTGTGTGAGTAAGACGTGCGTCTGCTGACCGTCGCAACATTGCGGAGGAAGGCCCTGACGCTGTCTGTCATCTCTGGACCAGCTGCAGATCCATCAACTGCAGAAGGAGGGGCGGCTGGTGACTTGGTGGTCAGCTCTCATGGCAGGGAGGGGCTCACCCAGTAACCTGCCACAACACAACGCCAAGGAAACAAGATGAGGACAAGAGCCAGCAAGTTAAACTCTTATCACTATGCAACTATTCATGAGCAAAGCCTGAATCCAGAGAGCCAGGACGCAAACTTGTGAGACAATTGCTCAGAGGCACTTACTGGAGTGGCTGTACTAACAGGGTAATCGGTGTCTGACTTTGTTTACTCATAAAGCTTGTGACACCCACGTCAGCCGTTTTCAGTAGTACTGCTAAGCATATTAGTCAAAATCACCGTGGGTGCTTTTCAGTGTCTAAACATCAGTCCTGACTTTCTTGTTTCTAAATTTGGCCGTTCCTGTCCAGTGTCATATTACCAGCATTTTGCTTCAAAGAACAATACCACATGTTTTCACATGCTGGACCTCCACCCCTCTGGCCTTGACAGTAGTGAATACCTGACAGTGACAGCTGTTTGGCATCTTTTTCCATACTTGTGATTTGGTGGCCATTTTGTGCTGATTCATCACTGACATAAGTTTCCAGTGTTTTTAAAAACACATTAAAATAGCCACATTTGATGAAATGGAAATGCAAGCCTGTGAAGTGTCCCTTCTTTCTGAGAAGTTGCTCTGTTGTGCCATACTAAGGCCTCTGACAGAAAGTATCCCCTTTCTCTTGGACACCATGTTGAGGCTCAGAAAGAGTGACATCTTAGCCTAGCATCTTCACCACAGCTGCTGACAGTTTTGGGGGTTTCGAGATGTTTAAGGTACAGATACGCTACAACCCTAAAGCAAGAATAAGCCCAGACTGGCAACCAAGTACATCAAAAGTCGACCAACAAGGTCTGAGGCATTCATGGCAACTGAAGCAAGAAGAGTCCAAACCTAATAATGTGTTGCATGGGAAGAAACAACAGCAGTGTCATCTCTCTCAGCCTCACAGGGGCAGAATACAGACTTCAATAAAACCTTTTTAAGGCTGAAGTGTGCTTCACAAATGATTCCTGCTGCTTTCTGTAACATTAGCTGCCCGGCGCTGAGCTGGCTAACGTTAGCTAACGTTAACTAATATAGCTTAGACAGATGCTAGCCAATAGTCAGTGTTAGCTGGCTCACCACGGCCTGCCGAGATGCCCACATAGCATGATAGAGAGTGTGGAGAAAGGACACAGCCCGTATAGACGACTCTCCCTGTGTAGTCCAGCCAGCATGATGTCTCTGCTCACATAATCTTTGACTTTCGGTGGTCTGTTTAGTGCTTTGCTAGCTCGTCTGTGTTGCTAGCTAACGCTGACAAACTAACTTAGCTGTTGTGTTTTTCGTGGAGACAACACCTCAGAAAGCCAGTGAAGTCAGAGACAGGGCAGATATTTCCCCATCCCGCACTCCTTACCTCATGCGACAAGCTCAGGGTTTGATTCACTTCGCCAATTCTTCCTTTTCCAGCCTTAATGCCACAACAACAAAACCAAACAGACGCTACTGGCAGACGGGCCCGTGGAAAACGTATTGCGCAAGCTCGAAGCGCTAAGGATTATGGGAGCGGTAGTCCATCTGGGCCAGAGGACAGAGCAGATGTTCCTGTTCACGTCAACATCATTTAGAGATGAAACGACTAAATAAGTAAAAATAATTATAATAATATAGTTTTTTATAGGTTTTTATTATTATTGTTGTTGTTGTTGAAAATGTTACACCTACTTTTGAAAAATATGGCGACCAAAATATGTTTTGGACAGCCTACTTGCGATTATCAACGTGCAGTTCGAATGCCTATAAATACATTTTTGGGCCAATTATTGTAGGCTATATTTTGAAACTTATTTTGTACTCAACATATTCTTTCTTTTTTGACTAGAACTCCTACATCAGCCCTATAGGAACCACAAAAGAAACAAAAAACACACTCTGCTAAACTGCAGAGGTGTGTTTGATTTCCATGGTTATGCCGCCCAGCAGCACACCCACAGGGCGGTGCGTTACCCCTGCCAGCATCATGCGCTCGTCTGTGTCCAGACTCGGGTGTAAAGCCTCCGGTTCCTGCTCCCCACCCAGGACACTCAACCCGTCTGGTGCCTATGACACTGGAAAGGATCTTACACCCCACCCATGGTTGTTCTGAGGATAAGAAATGCGCACAAAAGGCAATATGCATTTATCTGTCTGAGTATCGTCGGCTTCATCATGTACAGATATCTCGGGTAAGTTCTCACTAACTTTAGTGCAACTGTTGCTTCCATTAGAGCTAGAGGCTGCTGGTTTCTCCTCGCAGCTTACTAAAACTAACTGTAGTATATAATAAAACTTTAGAAGGATACTATGCAAATATCACAGCAAACTATAAGTTCCTACAGTAATTTTAGGAATATTCTAATCATATCATGAGAGATAAAACTATATAAACTCACTATTGAGTGTTACACACACACTATAAGTCAGTATATGAATATTATAGGAATACTATAGTGATAACAGGAGATAAAAACGACTATAAATTATAATAAGGTCACTATAAACTCACCATTGAGTATTTCAGACACTATAAGACACTATATGAATATTATAGGAACATATATAATGATAACAGGAGATAAAACAGGAGATAAAAAGAACTATTAAGTATGATAAGAACACTATAAAGTCACTACTGAGTGGTCCATATAAGAATATTACAGTGATGTTTAAGGCTGTTATTGGAGAAATATATAGTAAGTAAGTGCTAGACTCATCTGTTGAGGTCTGTCTGTCTTCTGAATTCAGATGTGTAGCTGCTCCTCTGTGTTTGTGTTTGAGAACATAAGACATCTGCAAATTCCTGCCAAGCATGTAGCCAGTCATGTGGCCCGTTCAAGCACAATGGCCTATGTGCTATATTATGTGAGTGTGACACGAATAAGCCCTGATTGGTGTGCAGCATGCCGGCAGGGGGACGGACGACGAGCAGGAGAGCGGGGCTGGGTGCCAACTCGTCCCAGTTCAGCCTGGAGGGAGAGCCTTTCCGCATCCTGGGGGGATCCGTCCACTATTTCCGCGTCCCCAGGGCCTACTGGAGGGACCGGCTGATGAAAGTGAAGGCCTGTGGCATCAACACCCTCACTACGTAGGACTGCTGCCTCTACTAATTGGTTGTGTATGTATATCACAAGCATGCCCACTGGCTGAGTGCTAATAAGGAACGCGCTGCATCCCTGCAGGTATGTGCCATGGAGTCTTCACCAGCCAGAGAGGGGGGCTTTCCACTTCCACACACAGCTGGATTTAGAGTAAGGACACAACCGTTCCTATTAGGGATGGGACGATATGCTTGTCTCATGATACCATTCAATGCAATATGGGCTTCATGATTCAGTACAACCACAATACGATTCAATGTTCAATTCAGTCCAAGTTCAATGACAGCAAAATATGAAGTATGCAGAATTATATTTATTTCTGAGCCACACATCTCTCTAGTATTGGCATTGGCTTGCTAGAATGTAAACAACAATTTAAAAATGTTATTACAAAGTGGCAATAATATAATTTGGATGGAGAGCTTGTGAAAATGTGATGGGCAAGCAGCTTCATTTGTGAGCAGAATAACATGGAGATAGTATCACAATTCATTTCTCTGCCGCATGATACGTATTGTCATATTCTTGCATTGCTATAGACCTAATTCTGATATATAGTCCCGTCCCTAGGTTCTATGTCACTGCCTTAACTTACTATAATCCCTTGTAGAATACGGTTTCATACTTTCCTGGTGATGATGAAGTGATCTACTGAGAAACTTCACTTACATTAGCAACATTAAACCAAACAACAGCAATACACACCCTGCAAATTCTTCAGTTGTATTATTCTAAGGATAAAAACACGTTGCTCTGTCTCTGGTCCCTAACAATGTGACTTGAGGCGTGTTGGGAATACCATGTTCGGTGTCCTTATCATTGCCTGAGCTGCAGGGCTCAGGGGAGAAGGCAGAGGCCCAGCGTCCCACCTGACAACAGTGGCATTTCCACAACAACAGCAACTTATCAAGCAATTAACGACGCAGAGGCGATAAGTCCAGAGGAGAGATGTGACGCCTCCGCCTGCCGCCGTCGTTGCCATGCAGATTACACACTCCTCAAACAATGAGATATGACTGGTGTCCAGACTTAATTAAAAAGCAAAGAAAATCATCTCGGGGTGAATTTCCAAGGTTGCGACTTGGGGTCTCACTCTGAGGCTAAACTCTGTGTTTCTTACAGATAGAAGATGTTTATGGGTCGCGTTCTCCATCTTGGTTTCAGAGCCTACATCAACCTGGCTGCTGAGCTGGGACTGTGGGTGATTCTGCGTCCTGGGCCGTATGTTTCCTCTGAGCTGGACTTAGGAGGACTTCCGAGGTAAATCATAGTACAACACAAACTCTTCCTTGTATTCTTTGCTTCTAACTTACGTGGTCTTGCATATGTTTAGTGAAATACACATTATTGCATATAGAATACACACGGTTCTGTGTATGTACAGGAGGATGTACAAATGAACCAAAACTCTGTGCAGTTCTCTACTGCTCTTTCCAGAAGACGTTCCTCCATAAATGTAATTAAGGTCGCAATGAATTTAAATCCGACCAAACAGAAGCCACTTGATGTGGAACCACAAAGTGCCATTTTTATTGCCATGTGACAAGCAGAGTAAACAAGCTCCATGTCGCTGTGAGGGAAGTCTTGTCCGGTCAGTCAGTAGTCCTTAGTGTCTTTTTCTCTGTCTTTTTGCAGTTGGCTTCTGCGTGATGAGAACATGAGGCTGAGGACAACCTACCCAGGCTTCACTCAGGCCGTCAACGCTTTTTTTGACAAACTTATTCCGAAGGTCGTGCCGCTGCAGGTCACTGTTTCCCACTCGCACAAGCTGGAAAAACAAGTGTGCAGCAAGCTCCAGGTCATTTGCATGTCATAGCTGTAATGCCATGTAATCTTTTGTTATTTCAGTTCAAGAAAGGAGGCCCTATCATTGCAGTGCAGTTGGAAAACGAGTATGGATCCTTTGCGAAGGATGAAAGTTACATGCTTTTCATCAAGGAGGTATGTCGAAACACAGCCACACACATCTACAGAGAGGGAGAGGGAGAGAGAGAGCGAGAGAGAGAGAGAGAGAGAGAGAGGGAGAGGGAGTGAGAGAGAGAGGGAGAGAGAGAGAGAGAGAGAGAGAGCGCGAGAGAGAGAGAGAGAGGGAGAGAGAGAGAGAGAGAGAGAGAGGGAGAGAAGTGACATATTGATGATGTTGCTCCGTTATGTTGAAAGGCCTTGCAGTCCAGAGGGATCAACGAGCTCTTGCTTACATCAGACAACCACAATGGATTAAAGTCAGGTGGCGTGAACGGAGGTACAGTATATTATTAATACACACACACACACGTGCGCACACACGCACACGGACACACACACACACACACGTACCACACACGCAGACACACACAGACACCTGACCTCGTGATCTCCTCTCCTGTAGCCATCCGAACACTGAAGCTTCAGAAGCTGAACCAGCGGGACATACAGGATCTGAATGCCCTCCAGGTATGAAGCCTTTGCTGCATTGTCACTGGGGAAGTCACACAAACAGTGATGCATGAACTGATAGTGCTTTGTCTGCATGTCAGCCCAACCGCCCCGCCATGGTGATGGACTACTGGACTGGCTGGTACGATGTGTGGGGGGACCTCCACCATGTGCTCCCCCCGGAGGGTAAGGAGGACTTTCCTGTCACAGATCGCTGTCTAGATGACATTTATGTTTCTCTGTTGGTGCTTATCAGCCCAGGGTTATCCTTGGTCGTGAATACTGGCCCCAGTTACCCCAAGATGAATCTGAAATGCTATTGGTTAGAGTTGGACAATCGATATATGTGACGATATTTGTAGATATGGCAGTCAGTGTGGTCTACTTCTAATATGATGGAGGTTCTTCGCTGACCACAGCTACATAAGAACAATCTGTACAACCTGCATTTTTCTTTGGACATTTTATTTATTAATTTAATTGTTCAGTAGTTGTTTTGGCAAATTAGCTCTTCGTTTAAAGGCAGCATTGTATCCCAGAGGTTCCCCTGCCATTAAATGGATGCAGTGGCTGATCCTGCCTTGAAGAACCACTAAAGTAATTTCACGAGTCTGGGTTTCAATCAGAGCATGTGAGCGGAGCGGAGCGATCTAAAAACCCGCTCCGCGCTCACAAGGTTATAATGCCCGCTCCGCTCCCGCTCCGCTCGCAGCTTCCTAAAACCCGCTCCCCGCTCCGCTCCGCTCACTCAGATTCTCTCAAATGTCCGCTCCGCTCAAAAAAAAAAAAGGAGAGACAGAGGCATTTGACGCCGGAAACAGAGTCAAACCCGAAATATTCTATTCCTGCCTAAAAACAACCGCCAACATCAGCGCAGCATTCGCTATTATACAAGTCAAACTGCGCGAGTGTGCGTATGATTTGG
>OMOV01115801.1:17443-30049 GCA_900312565.1 Beryx splendens
TTTTTATAGACTTTTTGTAAGGTTTTATTGGATGTTCTTGCCTAAGTATTTTCTTATTCAGTTTCAGTACTTGCTGTTATCAGTTTTATCTGGGTTCCCAGGTGAGTCCGTCTCTGTATTATATCTCTAACTTTCTGAAAATATCTAGTCCAGTGTCATCCGTCCCTGCCCATCTTCACCTCTGTCTTCTTCACTAGGAACAGCAGTTTTTGTTCTGATATTCTTAATTTGTGCGCTTTGTACCATGCTTGCAGTTGTTTAAAACAACCTACTGTGGGCATATCAGTTCCAAAAATGTTGCCCTTGGTGGCTTCTAACCAGATTCAGATGTCTTTTTCGTGGAGGCATCGTCCCCTGCCTGCTGTTTCTCAAGGGGTTTCTCCTCCTCATGGTGAAGGTTTCCTGACCTGCACGCTTCCTGAGTGGGCTGGAATGTCAAACAGTTTCCTGAAGAAGAGGTGTTTTGCCTCTCTTTTCCTCCTCCTCTTATTGCACTATAAACGTTCCTACTGCATTGCGTAGGAGACCTGAAGGGAAGGTAAATATTTAAGTGTGGCGATCTTATCCACTTTTCACCCAGTGAAGGCACAATTGAGCAGTCATACTTTTGAACATGCTTAGGTAAAGATTCCTGCGGTCTGTCAGACCTTATACCCAAACCGTTTTAATAACACTGTGTACCTGGAGATAGATGCACACACACACACATGCACTCACACACCTTTTCACACCGAGATAGGGCTGAACAATTAATCAAAATTTAACGAAATCGCAATATGGCCTACTGCAAGGAGGCACAGTATTTGTTGAAGGCGAAATGTGTGTCAAACTACCATTTTAAATTAAATATTGTCGTGCTGCAGAGATGTCCTGGCCTCCACATCATATTCTACCGACTTAAGAAAACATCTTTGTTTGGTACAGATCTGCGCAAAAATCACACTATAATCGTTTTAATACGTTTTTCATTGAAAATTCATATCAATTCAAAACAATTCAAAATTCAATATCATTCCCTCTAATATCGCAAATCATATCGCAATTGCAATATCAGTCAAAATAATCGCAATTAGATATTTTTTCAAAATTGTTTAGCCCTACACCGAGGCACTTTTCCTTATACAGTACGTGATGAATGTGGAATAAAAGCAAAAATAAGCGCAAGGAAATAGAGAGAGAAGCAGAGCAGTCAGTGAACAGTTACACTTTGGAATCCAGTGAGAATGCGTGTGAGAGAACGAGGGCAGATGTTGGGAGGCTACATTTGGAACTGAAACGCAAACCATCGGGGAATAGCAGCCAGAAACATAATTGTCCAGCACTGTCTCATCTCATGATGAAACAGTCCGTGGCCCCTCGCCTCCTGACTCCTGGTCTCAAGTATTTCCTGCTGATGCTGCTGTGGCAACTGTGTCCAAGGACAACACAGCTTTCCTGGATCTCCGCTGCAAGTGGCCATGCCAGCACAGCATATGTCCAGCAGAGTCCAGGCTGAGGAGATGCGCGTCAACTGGCCCAGTCCTCGCAAGGTCTGGTCCAAGCCCAAGATTCAGCTGTCAAGAGAATAAATATTGTTTTTGTCTCAGTTCGCAGATGCTTTCAAAATCCAAATTGTTACAAAATGTCAAGCAGAATGCTATCCTGAATTCCAGCAGGCCATATTTTAGGAGCTTCTACTGTACCTTTCTTTGTAAGGGGGGTGGGTGTGGGTGTATGAAATATGTTTTTTACCCGCCTGTTACATTGCTCTATTTTCAATCTGAAGGTACACACAGTAGGTTCTTTGTGAATCAGTCGACCTTTGTTAAAACAAACACTGTGTCTCCGAAGATGAGGTAGAGGAGCAGAAGCCAGTGAAGTCAAATATTGGCAATTGCTTTCTGATTCATGTGGCTCTGCTCAAGACAAGTTGTTTTGCATTGGCGAGAAAGCCATAAATCAGAATTTGAGTTTCAAAAGACTGCTGTCTTTCCATATTCAAAAGGTCCAAAACTAGAGCACTGGTGAAACATCTCCCTGTTTAAGCTACCTAAGCGTATGACCATATGTTTAGTCCTTTTAGAGTGGCGGTGCCGGTCTGTGATGCAGCAGTTACCACATTAAACGCCGATGTGCAAGTGAGGGATATGTGTACAGTATCTGTAGGTATGCCAGTGTGCATGCCTACACACATTTTAAGGCCCCATAAGTGTGAGAATGCGCTTCGGTACGGGTGGTTATGGTTATGGGCATGTGCTTGAGCCAGGGAACACAAATGGAGTCCAGCTGTTGCCATCTAGCCGTTCCTTGGCCCATATGGAATTGCCTGGGATGCAAGTAGGGGTTTCCAAGCAGGACATAGAGTCAGAAAGGCCTCTAGGTGGCAGCATATTGTGTGAATACAGGGCAAAATAATGGGACACCTAATAAATAATGGAGTTCTTCCACAGTGAAGGGTTCTGATCGATCTAGTCGTACCTAATAGAATAGCCAAATTCTAATCATCACAAAAATAATGACATTTTTTTCCTGATAGGAGCACCGACTTCCAAAATGGCAAAGCCCCATTCACAGAGGCACCACCGGTCGCCCAATGGTTTTAACAGTGTAAGGGTGCTACTGCTAAACATTCTTAAACCCCCCCCTCAAAAACCAGATGGTACACATTGAACACTTGTGGGAATTTCTCAGTGTTTGAGGCCGTATTTTCCACTGTCATCATAAAAATATAAGGCCCAGATGACACAAATCTGTCTCTTTTCATTGGTCAAGCCCAACTACAGAATGTAAACATTGTATTCTTCAACAACCTCACACAAGTACACACTCACACACACGGACAAACAAACACACACACACACACACACACACACACACACTCATAATGTCTTCCCTTGTCTCATGCACAGACCCCCTCACAAGAAGATTAGATAGATTATTTTAGCCTGGAGATTGTTATGGTCTGTATCCTCAATAACTGAGACTTCCTGTTCCCACGGTATAACAGTCACATTATTATAACGATCAACAGCCAAGCCCCCCTCGATCCTTCCCCCGACTCCACACCCACCACCGCCATAAGCAGATAGTTGCAGTATATAGGAGGCAATTGATTTGCCTTTATATGCCCTTGAACCGCATCATCGCTTTGTCTACACAGGAAGGTTTCATTCAAGTATCTTGTGAGCGCTGAAGTTCCCACCCTGGGCTCAAGCATAGTGATTTTTCTGGATGAAAATAAACCTCCATGACTGCACGTTTTTGAAAAGGAGTCGTTAACCACAGGGCATTGCGAGTGACAGGAAGGGACTGAAAGGATCTTAGTGTGGTTTGTTGATGTTATTTTTAGATCTCCAAATGAGATTCTGAGATTCTGTTTATTTTCTTTAAGTGTAAATCAATCCCGAGGTGTGTTTTTTGAACTTCCAACTAACTACCGGGCAAGTACAGTAGAAGACGGCTATTTGAAGAAGCCTTAAAAATGGTGCAACAAAATGTTCTCAAAGCATTCTTTGTATGAGCAAGAACTCAAAATGGCTCAGTTATGGGAGGGACAGGATTTTTTTTCTATAAGCATCACCTACATTTTCCTACATGGGCAAACACTCCTGTGTCCTTCAATGCCCATGATTTAGACTGGATTTTTTCCAATAATAAACTATATCAGTGAGGAATGCGGGACTGTTTCCTTTGGGCCCTCGCTGCTCCACTTAAGAAGCTGAGGGGTTGAACAGTGGGGGATTATGGGGGCATCGTGAATAGGCCTTTCTTAACCGCTTGCCCACCTATGTGACCTCTCTGCACATGTGACCAGTGATGCTGCACATCAGAATGTTCATCCTCATCCTCCATGATGTGGGACTTGCTTAATTCAAGTCTGGCTTGCAATGGTGACTCTTAATGGGCAAATAAACGCTCACATACTCTGAAGTAAGTCCTTAGTCATTTCCCCAAATTCCCAGATAGACTTGCAAATACATCCACACAAACGACCACAAAATACAGTAAGGCATGGAAAAAGTTTCAGTGCTTTACCAGCCATCTCAGACAGCTGTGTGATGTAGTCCTAACACTTAAGGCTTAGCAAGTGGAAAGCTATTCTGAGAGTAAATAATTTCTCAGGCTACGTACATGTTGTTTAAGCAACCGATTTTAATGCTTCACTACTGTTGCAGCTCCTTGAAAATCCCGCTCTCCCCCCTTGCACACACACACGCATTGCTGATGGGCATGCTAGTCTCACACATGTTGTCAATTGAACATGTGTTCGCACAACGTCATCATCTCCCAACTGATGGATCCGACCATGACGTAGACTGGCTGCCCTGTGGCCGCGCAAGATGTTCCGATTGGCAGGGGTTTCGCCGTAGCCTCTCGTAAATTATAGGCCCACGTTGGATGTCCAAAGGAGGTAATGAGTGGATAGCCTGAGTCATGCGCTGTGTCGCTCCCCTGCACTTCAATCACCAGCCGTATCCACATGGCAGCTACCGTGACCGACGAGATCTGCGTTGCGTTACACTACACTCGGGCTTAACCGCAGAGCATATGTCCCCCTCCTCCTCCTCCCCCCTCCCCTTGTATGACCATCTGTGTCCCTGGAGAGCCAGGACGGACAGCGGAGCACAGTTTCCCATCGAGGCCCCTAAGAAAAGACTCGTCCAGAGCCTCACCTCACATCTGGATGACCCAGAGGGTAAAGGCCAGAATAGTTGGAGGGAGCTTCATTCCAAAGTCTCGTTCTTGTCCTCGTCTTCTCCCTGTTGCTTTGACCCGTTGCCCTTTCCCTGCATCCGAGTCCCCACTGAAAACAATAGTCTTGAACGGTGAGAATGTCAATAAATTTGGACACGGCCTGATTTTGTGTGAAATTCGGCAGCATAACCTGATAGAGTTGGGTAACACGAAGAGAGAATAGAAGACGGTGTTATCGTCAAGAAGTTCTAAATTCATACAGTGCATATTTCCTGCCGATGTAAATCAGGGGTTTATGGGGCCCTGGAGATGTGGAGAGATGTTGATTTGCAGGTTCTGTAAATGAAAGTCTTACTGTGGAATTACTGTATTCACTTTGCTGTACAACCCTTTACGCCCAATCTTATCAGGAGATTGGGCGCAAGTGAAAATTTGCTAATTAACATTTGTCTTGAATGTTTTCGGTGACATCAAGTGTAAATACCCCCGGCTTTCCCTTTTCTGTCTGGTAAGTGCTCCTGACAAATGACTATATTAGGAAATGAATGGCTGGCATTTAGGCCCTAAAATGTTTTTCTCCTTTGAGGTCTCCTTTAAAACAAAGATATCACGTTGACAGTAGCCTACTTTATAAAGATCTCTCCCTCTCCATATAACTTATTTGTAAGTGCTTAGGTTAGGTTTATATTTTTTTACAGATATTTTTCACAAATGTCTGTAAATATATCTCTCTTTGCATGCTTTTTCTTCAGTGCCATGTGTTTGCTTTAGAATGCTTGTAGAGTTACAAGACGACATATTAAAAAAAAGCATGCCTCAGATATAACTGCCAAAACATTAGAGCAATCTCACTTGGCCCACAGCCAGGGGTCTTACAAAGCAGCCTGTCTGTTACTAATCAAGACCAACTGGTGGGAGTCTTTCCCAGCTTAGTGAGATAGCGAGCTGAGGAAGAAATAAAAAGAAAGAGCGCGATTGGAAGAGGAAAGAGAGAGAACGATTTCGAAGAAATGAGGCAGTTGAGAGGGAGTATCTAAAGTGGTGGAGAAAGAAAGAGCAAAGTAGAGGAGGGTGGAGTGAACAGATGAGTATGGTGTGCTTGGTGAGCCTGAGAGTAGTGAGACGGGGGATGGGACTCCTAGGATGTGACTCAGACTCCCTGTCAAAACCAGCAGGGAGGGACGTGATGAGAAGGGGATAGAACGGAGGAGAGCAGGGGTGGAGTGGGGGAAAGAAAACCCTGCCCCTCTTAAAACAACCCGACTCTCGGCATTCAGCGTCAGCAAAAACCCTAATGTGATCAAG
Source organism: Beryx splendens (assembly GCA_900312565.1). Classification (NCBI taxonomy): domain Eukaryota; kingdom Metazoa; phylum Chordata; class Actinopteri; order Beryciformes; family Berycidae; genus Beryx; species Beryx splendens. The sequence continues at coordinate 23,423 of OMOV01115801.1, forward strand.
ATGGAAGTTGTCTATGGACTTTTCACTGTTTCCCGGCTTTCTGCCTGCCTTTGGGGGCTTCTGCGTCTTTCCGACTGTTTTCCAGCAGAGATACTGACTAGGATCCAGAAATATGTCTCACAGTGACCTAGAATAAGGATTGGTATTCAAGTAAGGAGCGTGTCAAGTCGCTCGGGTGGAAGTGGATTCATATATCCCAAAAGCGGATGGATTGCTTTAGGATGAATGAAAAGACAACTTGCTAAACGTCTCAGTTACAAAGCTCTGGCTAACTGTTTTCTGAGCAAGTACTGGAACTGCAACGTGCTTCTGGATTGTTGATCTCCTGGATTTTCACTAATTACTGGATTATACTGTAAAACATTGTCTGATCACTCTGTTGGGATATTTACAAGAACAGTGTGTTGCAGCATGAAATATCGCAAATATATTGAGGTGGTATTTTTGCTGTTGGTTCAAGGGGAAGTTGAAGGAACATTTGCCTCGGGACGTCTGCAGCTCCGTTCCTTACTTGCCAAATAACCAGGAGCAAGTTCATGCCAGGGGGTGCAGATGGCAGTTGGTACCATCCAGCTCTACTCCTGAGGAAACAAAAGGTGCAAAAGTGTAAAAAAAAGACACCTGTTCTGAATTTTAACTTTACTTGCTGTCAATTAAACTGTTATTTAAGAGAATAAATGTCATACGGCATAACGAAAGCCACACATGAACAAAATACTTTCGTTACATAACTATGACACCTTTTATGAGTTTCTTTGCCTTTAGGTCTTTTGAGATAGAGGGAGACTGTAGCTTTTTAATGTGTTAACAGTTAATGGAATATGACTCTTAATCTGATACTCCGGTTGTTTATAAGGAGAGGAAACAGATGAAGAGGTAGGGGAGCTGTCCCCCTGCAGTGCAGATGTTCAGTGCAACTAATCTCCCGGCACTAACGTCATTGATTAGTTCTGTCAGTACAGGCTTGTCACAAAATCTTTCAGCAGCCATATGTAAAATGGTTGCAAAGCCATGTCTATAATTAATATGCATATGCCTCTGATTGGTATGGTTTTAGCTACGAAAAAATGCATGAGGAATCAAGACTGCAGCTTTCAATCACTTACGCATATCCATCGAATTTCCTCTCCACTGTCTCCCTTCATTATTACATGATGCTCTTACTAACGTTATCCATGTTTTTTTGGTAATATTTGAATCAGGCAAACATTTTATATCCTGATCTTTTCAAATATAGCAGATGCCCAGCTAGAATGGAATGAATGGCTGCTTGCTTACTTCTGTACTCCTGTACATTCCCAACCAGTGAGCACAGCTGGTGTACAGCTGGACAGTGAATCAAATGGTTGCATTATCACTTGGTTTGGTTCATATGATGGGTGCTATGTATTTTGATAATCTGGTGCTGGTAAGAACCAACTCGCCAGAGGCATTGATTGTTTTAGACTGTCAGTCACGTTCCTATTTGCATCATTAGACCTCTTGGCTGTAAGAGTTGTGGGTGTGTGGGTATGCACAGTATGACAGTTTACCAACTCACTGAATGTTTCAGACTTGTTTTTGAACAGTTAGTGTCTAATTTGAGTTGAAAGTTTGTGGTGGGAACTTGACAAACTGATTCACTGTCTGGGGATGTTGCTAAGATGTAAACAAGGGATATCTATCTTTATTTTGTTGATCATCTTAATGTTTTAGAATACAAGTCAATTTGGCTTTTCTTGAGCTTCCCTAAGACTTTAAGCCAAAATTAAACAAAACAAAGCAAAACAAAAATCAGCTGTTCCAGACTAAGGTCATTGAATGTAACTAATTACTTTGTGACGTGAAATCCCGAAAAGCTCTGCTTGAAAAGTCATCAGTTTTCCATGTCAGGTTAGCACAACTGTGGATCTTGTCAGCTTATACAGACCCAGCTGAGTTTACACTTTCCAGGGGAACACTAATGGAATATGATTACGCCCCTGTTAAACTTCCACTTACTATTCCCCAGCTGTTTATTTTCAAACTGAAACTTTACTCGCTGTATTATCATCTGCAAATTCAGTTAAACCCATAACCTGGGATCTTTGAGAACATTAGTGACTGTTTCCCATCCCAACTCTTCTCTTCTCTTCTCTTCTCTTCTCTTCTCTTCTCTTCTCTTCTCTTCTCTTCTCTTCTCTTCTCTTCTCTTCTCTTCTCTTCTCTTCTCTTCTCTTCTCTTCTCTTCTCTTCTCTTCTCTTCTCTTCTCTTCCCTTCTTTTGTCTTACAGGAAGCGCAGCAGACCTGGTTCTCCATTGTTGGCTGGTCTTTAACGCGGCTCTATGGGATAGCATTGGCTGTCCACCATGCCAGTAGCCATACGGAAAAGAAGTTGGGAAGAGCATGTGACTCACCGGTCAGGATTACAGTACAGTTACGATGATCTGGATCTGGTCTGTTGCCATGGGGTGGACAGTGAGGGGCTCTGGATGGGGTCAGGGGGCTCCAAACAAGGACGACGGGCCAGGTGTGCCTCCATGCCCGAGTGCTGCCACCAACCGCCCACAGATGACCTGGCACAGGCATTTAAGGTGACCACATCTGTTGTGGATAATGATATTGAATCAGAACATTTGGAGATAGTGGAAGGCAATGGAGGAGTGCCACTAGATTTTCAGGAGGAGTTAGTGGAAGGTTCTCATGAGGTGGTGGATGCTGACATCCCTCAACGGTCATCTGAGTCTGGGCATCGCCAAACCGCAGATGTGGGAGATGCTGGAGAGGTTCACTGTAATTCAAACAGCAGGATGTCTGGTGCAAGTATTACTTGTGCAGTCGGTAGCAGCGGACATAATGAGAAAACTATCAACGGTGAAAGTGAGGTTGGCACAGAGAGTAACCAGAGTCACGACATCTGCGATGACGATAATGTCTTTAAAAGTCCACATATCTCTGGTGAAGAGCAACAATGCATCTCTATCTGTTCAAACAATGGGCCTCCACTGTCTGATTCGGCTGGTGAACAGTCTGGCAAACTTCCAGATCGACAGGAAACAATGGAGAGCCATACAGAGGGTCACAGCAGACCTCCTGAACCCTATGAGGCCACACTAAGCCAGTCTTCTTCTGCTGAACTGGAACCTCAAGCAGACCTCCCAGATGTTGAGGAAGACAGGACCTCCACCACTGGCCGTGCTGATGCAAGTGTCACTGTACCTGCAGGTGTGCTGGATTGCTCAGTGAACATGATGGAGAATGGTGATGTAATATCAAATGCAAACAAGGCTGTGGAGCCGACTGGGACTTTAGTGGTGGAAGGAGAACAATACAAAGCAGGAACTGAACGCAGGAACGCAGATGCTGCTGACAAGCTGGATGGATTAAATGCCCCAAAAACTCTAAACGGAAATGAAGGATCAAACCTTCACACACAAGACATTCAAGGACGTGGTAGTCCAGTAGAGCAAGATCATCACGACAGGACTGAACTGACGGATCAGTCTCATGACTGTGAAATATCCGACCAGACAGTATTGGAACAGCAGAATGTTGAAATGGCAGCGATGAATCGGGCCCAGGGAGAGGAAAGGGAGCAAACAGAAGGCAACGAGAAAGCAGCAGAAGTCAGTTATGGGGAAAGCTCATCGTCTGATATGTGTATCAAAGGTCAGTGTTGCACCATGAAAATTAATAGTCATGTGCCATCTGAACAACTGGATAGTGGCTATTCAAAAGTAGACCAAATACAGGTGTTAACAAACACCACTCAGTGCACAGACAAAGATATGGTCACAAAAACCTCCGTAAATAAGCCAGAGGAAAACATGAATGGAAGCACATTGTCCAAAGACTTGACTTCTGAGGTCCAAACCACAGCTTGCCAAGTACAGCTAGAAAATGACTGCTCAAAACTGGACACTATCCTCGAGGTCAGCCTGGCCGAGGCAGATGACAGTCCTGTACTGCAGACACAAAAGGACACTGCCTCGAATTTCACCCACAATCCAGTGGATCAGCTCTCCAATACAGCTGCTAAACAACACACCCAAAAGCAGCCATCAGATTCTGCAGAGGTCAATGATGAGCTCTCACCAGAGGGACTCCATGGCAACCAAGCCCCTGGTTGTTACTTTGGTGAGTCACCTGCCTTTGAGGTGGCAGATGGTCAGAGAGAACACCACAGGCCGGGAGCCACACTCTCCGGAATGGAGGAGATGGATGAGGCAGCACAGACAGTTATTTACAGTGACACTCACCTTGCCAATCCGCTTTTAGACGGGACGAGTGAGCTTGGGGATCAAAAAGAGGACAACATGGTGAAAATGCGTGTGAGAAAGGTAAGGCCAAATATGTAAAGACTAAAATATGTGGATGACTGTAGATCTAAGTGGATACATTGTGCCATAATTGAGATCAGTTAACTGTATGTTTGTGTTTCTCTTTGTATCTGTGTGTGTATAGTAATCACAGATCTGGCACTGCGGCACCTCAGACGTGGTTCCTTTTTTATACTAACTGACACTTATTGGGCATGATGCAGCCCACGAATAATTTTTGTCCCACTCTCTGGCACGCCTCTTGGAAAACAATGACTTCACTCTCACATGCTTTCAGATCTGCGAGTGGGGGGGGATCTGTAAAATGTTTTACTCTTTCCCAATCTCTCATTGCAAAACAAGGTCCTATAAGGGCATGGAGTCTGTGTATGGGGGTTTGAAAGCTCACAGCACATGGGGACACTGTCCTGGACAGCCAAAGAATCTCTGAGGTGAAAAGCGTAAACCGCTAGCTCAGGCAAATATTGAATACTATTTACACACTTTTAGCCAGCCTGCTGACTTGTTAGGTACAGTAATGTGCCAAAAACTTGACACTATTAATAAGCCGTTCATAGTGGTGTTAGGCTCTCTGGAACAAAGCAAAGGCCAAAGAACTGACATGATGTTTATTCACTATTAGTAGTTGTGGTGTCGGCCTTTTAGGAATGACAACAAGAGATCCATTATTTACAAGCCATGGGCCATTAAGCAGGCATGTTGTTTGGACAGGGACTGGTCCAGGGCTAACGGCACCTTAAATATTGAGTAAAGTTTAATTCTTGCGATACTTCGGAGTTGTTTATGATCACTCGCTTGTAAATAGCAACCCTTACGGTGCTTAATCTGAAAATCTGACGCCAATTAATTTCAAAGATGTAGCTAAAAGACAGGTGCAGCGCACTCTCAGCCATAAAAATGAGTTGCTGAAGTGTGCTGAGTGAGTAATGTATGTGACCATTCTGTCACGGTGTTTGCATGATGCATCACACACTGACATTCTCTGGTATTTGTGGTTCTCAAAACCCTGTAAAGTTGTGTAATCCCAGGAGATTTCATGTATCATCACTGCATTATTCAACATAAATTGAATGTTTGCGTAGAAATTTTTCGATGGCCGCCCGTGACTGATGTTGACGTCAGTCCATCAGCTGCCAAAGATGAGAGGGCCTCTGAGATGCAGAGACATGGAAAACCTATGCCGTATTTATTACCACTGGCTCCGGTTTCAATCTCTGGACCACTTAAAACCCTTGGATTAAACACCCCAAAAAACTTGGCTCCTGCAACTTGAAGAGAGGAGTCCAGCCGTAAAAGTGGAAGGCGCCGAGGCAATCCATCCACCATATGGTAATGACTTGACTCCCCTTCGACAGCGCCGCAGGGTTTCATGTCTTTTCATGCTGCATGCAGCCAATTTACTTATAAAATATGCTTTGGGGAAGTTCTCGTAGTGACAACCTGGATCCAGCTTAATATAATCTCCCATGTTGCTGAAGCATGAAATCTGTGTCCATATTGATGGATCAGTTCAATAGAGCCAAGTACTCTTACCCAGAGGAGAGAGGGAGAAAAATGAAATGGAGTAAATCAGATATGAGGGTGTGATGGGATGATGAGAGAAAGGAAATTAGGCAGTGAAGATTAACATTATTATACCCAAGTGAGGTCATTTATTTATTATTTAATAAAAGGCTGGGATGGATACCTGAATCCCTCAGTAAATTAAGAAACTTTAATATTTTTTCCTTAGTGGACAATAGCCACTTACAACATATTATACAAGGCACAGGGTAAATCCATTGTAGCTCATTATTATGTCCCCATGGGACCATGTTGTTGCAGGATCAGTCTGTAAAATGAACCCATCTGGCTTGCATAATGGCACAGAGATTGACCTGATACTGGGCTTTGTTACTCTGTTTATTTGTTTTAGCAACAAGGCCTTATCTTGACCTCAGGGCCAAATTGGCTCAACTGTCTTTTATCTGCCACCAGACAACTTGGCAACATCGCTGTCACATTGGTCTGCTGCTTCTCTCTCTCTCTCTCTTGCTCTTGCTTTCTCCCTCAAATTCAAATTCAAAGAAGCTTTCTTGCCATGACCATATTGAAGTACAGTATTGCCAAAGCACATTGTACAAGGTAGTACAAACAGGGAAAAGTACAGTTTTAACATACAAACAATATAACATTATGTTACTGTAACATTATAGTTAAAACAAACAAACCGACAACCATGTCAACAATATTTTGTAATGCGAGTACATATTAATTGTGCTATTGTGCTTGAAGGAGAGAGAAAAAAATATGTTTGTGTGCGTGTGTCTGTGTGTGGTAATATGATGC
>OMOV01115814.1:11079-21538 GCA_900312565.1 Beryx splendens
TGATCAAATTGTCTGACTGACTGACAACTGACTGGAGTCGCTGATCTGCTAGGTAGCTTAAACCCCTAGACAGAAAAAAGGGAAACCCTGTGAGATAGCTCTGGCCTTCGGGGAGGCCTAGGGCAATGATTTTTGGTCCCACCCACTATAAATCAAAATGTGATTGGTTAATTCACCCGCCGCTTTCTAAACAAACACACGTGGCTATGGGGGCTACGGCCGTCTGTCCCGGGTATAAAGTCCTAACCAATGAGTGAGCCAGCTAACCTTTTCTCTGCCTAGAGACAACAACAACAAAAAATCTGATTGGATAACTATTTTCATGGTTTTAGGACAGTACCCTTTCATTTCTGAAGCAAACTTGATAGAACATGAGCCTAAAATTAGAACTAGAAGAGAATCATTATTAAATGAAAGAGATTAAATACAACGTTTAAAACGCTGATATGTTAAGGGTTCCCCACTGACGAACACCAGCGTGAAGTCAAGCGCCTTCCGTGGCCTCCTCGATCACATGTAAAGGTCATTAAACCTTTATGGGGAACTCTGGTGTGCAGAGTGGGAAGTAGATTCCTATCCATCGGGAGGCTTTCCTTCTTGAAGCATCTCCTAATATCCTGCCACACACTATGACAGCACTCCAAGAGGGAACCAAAACTGCACTCTGGTTAATATTCATTTATCTTTAGGGGTTTCTGGTGTTTTATCCGCCCCCTTTTTGTGCTGAAATTGCTAAAATTGTAAAATATTTGCCCTAAATAAACACAGAATCACTCATCAACGGCATTAGCTAGAATACAGATGTCCCCTGGTAACGATCACTTTCAGCTTCGGAAACAAATTGCCCCACAGAACGAATCCAACACAGTCAATATTTACACCGCATGTTCCTAGTATTTCACTGCAACAAAGCATCGCAGGCCTGCTCGAGGCCTGCATGTAATGCAAACCCAAGACCGATGGATGTCACAAAGTCACTAATGGAGACATACTGCGACTATTTCGCCCAAATATTTACCAACTTTGGGAGCGGCGCAGAATTATTAATGATAATGTCGGATAACAAAGCCCACAGGCCAGGATCTCTGCCAGAGAGAGTCGCCCGGTCCCCGGAGCTTATTGAGTGAGATGCATCGGATCATTAGAGGCTAATGTCAGTCTCGCTGAGGTCAGCTTGTGTAGTAATACAAGCACGCCACCTCAAAGGACGACATGCCAAGTTGAACCTGTGTAGGATTTTCTCTCTCTATATTGTCGAATGAATGAATTGCGATATCAACCGTCTACACACTATCGCTTGATTTCACTGTTTCCCCATCCCGCTTTTGTTGTTTAAGATGCCAGTCTACTGGAAAGCATTTCTATAATTTAGCAGCAAACGAAACCAAATGAAAGCGCCAAGAAGCTCATCGAGGCAGCTGTTTGGACGAGCCACAGTCCTGCTTTGTTTTTTATTATGATTTAGCTGGCACTGGAATACATTATCACAACTGAAATCTCAACTTCAGCGCTTGTTTGCGATAACTTGATTTGCCGGGGTTACCGCAATATATTTTGACACGCATAATTGGTTTGAAAGCCACTCGAAAGCGATCTGCTCAGATGGTCCTTCCCCAGCACTCAATGTAAATATCTATAAACAGGCTGATCACATTTTCAAACTCTGCAGACACTCCCTCTCATCTTTTCATTTTCTGGAGATCAAGCGAATCCTCAGCTGTACCATGATATGGCTTAAAACCAAACAATGCCGGGGGCGCTGGAGGAAAAAAAGGGCCTCCGCAATAATGCTCTGTAAAATCCCTTTGTAAATTATTTTTATACGCCTGCATTTTTCCCCCCGTTGCTTGTCGCACGGAACATGTCTAATCTACTTAAAACAAGTTGATAGACTGGTAATATAAATGAGATTGCTGGGCCATCAGAGGATCTGTCTTCATTAGGAACGGATCTAGAGAGAGTTTCTATTAGCTCACTATCAAGATGGGGAGACTGCGAGGAGGAAATTACGCATGTCACAAGACAAAGTGCAGGCGGCCCAGAGCTAAGCCCAATGGAGGATGAAAAGCCTTAATCAACGACAAGGACTACCGGTGACAGGGCACCATGATCGCCCCATGTGTCACAGTGCAGAAGATTATATCCAGCCTCTGACAGATTGACATTTCCTCTGTGAGACAGACAGGGAGGGAGCGAGGGAGGGGGCACCTTTCCCTTCCTCGCATTAAAAAAAAAAATATATATATATCGCAAGTCTTGCCCAGATTTAGGTCATTATGCTTTCCCTTTCTTCTGTCGGGTGATAACACTGTTCTCTCAAACTGAACAGCAGCAGAGCGGGCCTCAGGAGGACCTCATGCATAACTGGCCAACACTGTCGGAAGATAAATTACAATTCGAACGGAATTAACATAAAAGTTTCTGAAAGGTCTGAGGGTGATTTTTTTCTGCTTTTGACTCCGTTTAAGTGTCGTAATATGCCGCAAACACGATCCGCGCGCAAGAAGACCCTCGTTGAATTGGGTTTTTGCTTAACTCTCCATCTGTTTCTTGTCCTTGTCACATTACTCTCATGAATATGGTTATCAACCGTGCTCCGAAAGCCTCTCTCTCCTCTGTCCGTTTCAGTGCTTTCCAGACACTCATGTATTTGAATTAGTCAGTTGCCATTATCGCAGGGTACAATATAAACACTGGTTTGTTCCTATTACTCAGCTGCTGCAGCTAAAAATGGTTTTCTGCCGACAGAAAATGGCTTTCTGTGGAGAGGGAAAAAAGGATCATTATTGTGCCCGCCCTTGTAAAGAGGAGTTCAATTACTCAAGATCCGGTCCTGAGCTACAGCACTGTCCGTGAGATGTGGGTTTCATTGCGAAAGTAGGATGATGAGTCCGGAGCTACATTAACCGCACTCAGGCTAGAGAGAAAAAAGTATCGCTGTGAAGGGGACGGAGAGACAGTCTGGGGGTTTGTCATCATATCATCAGCACACTGGTCAGACGGTTGTACCACAACAGTTTACCCAGCTGTTGGTCTACACTTGGCTGGTGCTCCATCCAGTGCCAGGGTTACCAGTCGTGCCCCATCGCTCCTCTACCATTCCCCTCCTTCATGGGGCACTGGGCTGATAATTAACTTGATTAATAGCCACGGTCCTTAGTGGCAGCCGAGCTAATTAACAAACAAGGAAGCAAATATTTCCATCCCGCTCTCAAATGAAAAGGGTGCTAATTGTTCAATACATAACCTGTGTGGCTCAGACTGTTATCTACATATCCGCACCGCAAGGGGTAAACATCAACACATTGCAGGTTTATAGCAATGCTACAATAGGATGTCACAAGAGTAAGTGCTTCAGCACCCATAGCAGTATGCAACTATATTCTTGCTGAATGTCATAATTTGTATTCACTGTCTAGAATATATGAAAATGTTAATCTTATACTCTTGTTTTGTGTCTGGCTTTAAAGGCAAGCTTTTATTGTGGGGGCATCTGCCTCTTTGCTATTGCAGAATTGCTGCATATTTCAGTTCCTGCCAGCGGTTATGTAATGAGGCTTGTCGCCTGGGGTTGTGCCGACGCAAGGGACCCTGTTCTCTCTTCTGATTAAGTGCCAAGAAAGAGAACCTGGGGTTATAAGAAGAAGGCAGTGAGTGCAAATGTCTGCTCTCTAAATCCCAAAGGCTTTATACAAGATTGAATTATTGACTGCGTCAATACTACACCAAAGACCCCCCCCCACCACCACCACCACACTAGAGATAGGTGTGGGACTGTTATTTTGGTAGCGACACAAAAATAGCCATACCTTACATGTGGTCTCCTTTGGACATGTCTAAGAGGCACTTGAAGGGTTGAAGGGACGTTTAGGGCTTGTCCATCTCCACTGACCTTTAGAATGAAGGGCCTTTAAAACGAAAGGTTCAGTATACTCCAGTAGGTGGTTAGACTGTGGTTTCTGGGCAATCAGACATCGGCAGGGGATATTGGCGTGGCGTGGCGACACTTGTCATCTTGACTGGCTGGAGCAGTGACAGGGCGGTGCGAGCCAAAGCTAGTCTGTCGCCTGTGCGAGCCCCACCGCCTAGAGTGATTAAAAACGGCAGGGCAGTTAAACCCTCAACCGCAAGCACTCGTCGGGGTAGCGTGTCATGTTCACTTTTAAGCAGACGCGTCATGTGGCATCTCGAAACTTCAAAACATTCTCTTGCTTCCCCTTGTTTTTCGCCGCTCTTTGCACCTATCTGCGTTGCAAATTAACTTTGAGAGATCTGACACAAGCAAAACGACTCTCCGTTATGCTCGCCCAGGGGGATTGGTTGTGCAGTTATCGTGTTATGACAGAGTTGCTCTCTTAAGTGGCCCTGTATTAGGCTTTTATTGTATCACATTCTTATCAAATTGAGCTGGTTATCCCCGGCATTTATTCATTGTGAGTCCTGTGTTAGGCGTATTTGGGACATCCAGCATCAAGCGTCTACTTGCTTAAGGTCTTGGTGGGTAAGCAGTGGCTCACCGCATCAGGAGTGAGATCAGAGCCTCGCAGGGAGCGCCAGGAATCAGGATATATCCTTTGCTTTGAAGCTCGGAGGGCTGCGCAGAGTTCACACAACTGCCAGTTTAATGGATTGGGTCTGGCTTTCCAGAGATGCCATAGAGACACAGCTGTTTGCCAAGCTGGGTTTAAAGTTGAAAGAGCAACAGACACTGTTCTCTCTCTCTCTCTCTCTCCCCCTTGTTACACATTTGCTACGTTGATACAGTACAGGCTGATAAATAAATGTATTCTCCTGCTGCGAAACTAGTTCAAGTAAGCAAGAAAAAAAAAAAGATTTTTCTAAATACTGTAGCCGTCAATCATTTGAGCACTTTATCTCAGGAAGTCAATACTAGTTAAGCACATCTTACCTGCTTGAATTTGAATCAGATTTCATAGTCTTAAATGTATGTATTTTCACACACAGCTCCGATCTAGTGTAACTGAAGAGCCCTAAATGAAATATCTACCATTTGAAAGAACTGCCACTTAGTCTTCCTTGGTACTATCGCACATTATGGGTTGCTATTAAAAGTTAGTTCATCATTTTTTATACAACCGTTCTTTTTTCGAGGGTACAATCATCTGTGTGATGATGTGTTTGAGATAGTGACTGATAAATGTCAGCTAATAACATTTTTCTAAACTTCATTTGCAGTTTTTTCCCCCGTTGTAACGTGCAGGGGGTGGATAAAATAATTGAAACACCACATGAAAAATTGCTGTTGTGACTCACTTTGAAGCAAATCAGAACTACAAAGGCAGCTACACAGGCAAGTCACATTATGTTGAACGCCAGATAGCGGCAGGCTTATGTGTCTGCTTTAAAATAGGTCTAACAATCACCCCTTTGTATATGATTTTTCAAAGCAAAGCAGTAAAATAACAGAATTCCAAAGAGTCCAAATAGTCGATGCCTGAATCGTGCAGGTGCATCGGCCACAACGACTGCAGCATTATTTAACGTGGCAAGGGGAGCAGTCTCGATAATCATGACAACAATGCCCAACATGGCGAAACGGCGTTGTCAAAAAGGAACGGCGGCCTCAAGTTGACTGACAGGAATAGATGGACGGTTAGCAGGATAGTTGCTGAGCTCCGCAAAACTACAGCCTCAACACAGAGTTTAATCAACACCTGTGCCTCACAGCTTCAACAGACACTGTGTAAATTGTGAGCTTCACAATTCTGGTATTAATAGCAGGGCTGCCGTTTGGACGCTGCCTCTACCCAAGGCCAGTACACACAGATGCATAACCTGGTGTGAGAAGGACAGAGTCTGGACCCTTGAGCAATGAACGAAAATGGAAAAAAACCCAGTCTGATGATTCATATTTCACCCTTTTCCCTACATCCAGCTGGGTTTAAGTGGAGAGAAAGATGCCTTCAACCCACAACGTCTGTTGCCAGCAGTTAAACATGGTGGCGGGTCTGTAATTTGGTCTGATGATTGCTCTGCATGGTCGTATAACAGCCAAGAAATATGAGGCCATTTTACAGGACCAGGAGCATCTAATGCTGGACACTGTTCCCTCATAATGTTCAAATATTGGAGGATGATAATGTCCCCTGCACACACACTGCTAAACAAATTCAAGAGTGGCTTTATGAACACCAGGATGGAGTCAGAACACCTTCCATGGCCTCTCCAATCACACATCTAAACATCATTAAACCTTTATGGGAGTGCAGAGTGCAAAGTAGATTTCCACCCCCTTCATCCCTCAAAGGACGTACGGGAGGCTTTCCTCCCATGGTCCAATATCTCACTACACACAATTCAAGACTTGTATAACAGCATTACAAGGGGAATTGAAGCTGTTGTGAGTGCCGAGGATGGCTCCGCTTCTTGTTACTTGTACTTGTGGTGCGTTCCATTTGAACTGGGAAATTCCGACTTCCCAGTTCAAAAGGATTTCCGAGTTCCCAGTCGGAAATTTCAACCGGAACGCCCCCCGAAGTCGGATTTCTGACTCGGAAAGTCGGAAGAACCTCACCAATCCCGACCTCACCATCCAAGATGGCTGCTCCGCGCATCAGCAGTAGTGAAAGCTCTAGTAATATACTGTTTATTAGCACTTCTGTCTTATTTGTGTCTCATTAAAATCAGTTGTACACACAGCACAGTAGCCTACTGTCCAGCTTCTATCAGTGGACATGTTGCCACGGTGTTTGTATGCGCAAAACACCGCGTAATGCGTCGTTATCAACTGGTATCGCTAACAATGGCTAACCTGGCTAGAGCACAACAAAGGTTTTCCTCGAGGCATCCATCTTGGTTTTCTGACTTGGAACGCGGTCAACTCGGGTGTGAAAAATCCTTTTCTACACATCAGGTCTGTTCTGAGTTGATAAACACAAGCAAAAGTGGTATTATTATGATAATTTAACTTTAACTATGAATCTTTAAATCTTTGCTGCAAATTTTCTCACGACTCACAATCCTTGTCGCATGCACACAAGAACAATACGCCATTTCCATGAAAGGTCCATGGGACTATACAGAATGTGCACTTTGGTATTGGTTGTGATTCTGCTTCTTCTTTCTCTCTTCTCTTCTCTTCTTCTTCTTCTTCTTCTTCTTCTTCTTCTTCTTCTTCTGCCTTAAAATGATCTGTACCTCAGAGACTGTAAGCAATCAAATCTCCCCCACTACAGATACAAAAATAAATAAATAAATACACCGATAGGCGCTATAACAAGCAACTTTATGTTTTGGCCAATAACTCCTAAACCCTAAGGCCTTCAATTAAATTCCCCCCCTCAGATTCCGTGGCTCAACACAAATCCACTGCACATATTGGTTTTCATTTCAGACTTGACTATTTTCCACCATGTTGAATTTTATGCAAAAACCTGTTTTTTTTGGGTACTTCTCTCGCCAACTTGATCCCATCTCCACCAGATTTTACACACAGCATATTTCAACTGCATGTATCATCTTCGTACCACAGAATTGTAATTCTTGTTACCATTTGGCCGTGACGCACAGAAGACTTTGACAGTGAAGACACGCAAACAGGAAGGAATATGTAATTTCTTAATGTCCAAATGTTTGAGCAACGAAACTTCATGAACATGTTTAGGCCCAAAAGTGTGTCAGACCACGTTTGATTGTGCTGTATAGATCTATCATAAGGCCAAAACTGAGAGTTTTTCAAATGGAAATATGGCAGCATTATCTCACCTGCAGGACTTTCACTGAAATGCTCTTTAATCTTTGAGACCTTTCCAAAATGATGAGCTTATTCTCACTGTCAAATCGTTTGCCCGTCAGGCGTGGACCCACTAATGGCCGCTTGTGGCTGTAAATTAGGTCTGTCAATTTCCCCTAAAAATCTAATTTGACTATGAATTGAATACAATTAGTATAATTTGACGTAGATTTCCAGATCCAGAGTTGAGTCGCAGCATGCCGTCTTTCCGTTATCCAGTTTCTTGGAAGACGAGTCGGTGTGCTGCTGAATCTTGCAGTAAAACTGTTTGTTTTTTGGAAGGGGCAGGTTGGGGTTAGAATTCGTTAGAATTTTTTTGACATCCGATGACGTGATGATATTTTGTAAATATTGGAGTTACATGGACGTGTATTTTTTAGCTACGATGGTTTAAGAAGGGTTGAAACGCCCGTATTCCACTTAAACAGCACATGAGAATTTAAATGGTACAATAATTTCAGTTTGCATCCTCGAGTCTGGTTAATGGTGAAAGGATGTGAGGCATGTCTGGGAAACTGTGTTGTGTTTCTAATAAGGATGCAGGACAGGCAAGCTGTTAAACTGGATCCAAAGCATAAACACCGTGCTAACAAGCAGTCAACAAAATGTGATACCTAACCTCTCCTAATAGCACTCCAAAATGATAAATAATGGCCTAAGCACTTTAATTAGTTGCCAGTATGGGGTCTAAGGTTGTGAATCTTCCCTCCTCTGCTCAGACAGAACTCACTCTCTTCCCTGCTGTCTGCCTCGCCATTTCTCTCAGACTTCGTTCTCTCTCTCGCGCCGTTTTTTCCCCCTCTGTCTCCCCCGTTCAACCGCCGCTCTTCCGCTTGCACCTTCTGTGTGTAAATCGAAAGAGGCGTTTCAAGGTTGTCTCCATCTTTGATCGTCACACAGCGGACCCCATAGGACATATCAAATATTAAAGCAACAGGGCTGCTCAGTAGGGCACACTCCGGCGCATGGTATGCCGTGAGAATGCATAGCATGATCTCTTGTCGAAATGCAAAGCGGCGGCGTTATAGACTTTACTGCATATTCTTAAAGGGAAAATCCCCCCCATTTAACCGTGTGATGTTATTTCCAATACGCCCCTCAAAAGCTGGAAACAGGATAACCAAGTCTTTAATCCAGGAGTGTCAAACCGTGAGCCACGGGGGGGCCGAGAGTTCCCAGGTTTTCATTTAACTAACGACTACAGCAGGTGATTTCACTGATTAGCACCTTCAGCCAGAAAGGAGGGACTAATCAGTAATATCCCCCCGCTGTAGTGTTTGGTTGGAAAGGAAAGCTATACACTCTCTGCCCTCCATGCCACATGGTTTCACACCCCTGCTATAATCTGTGATGTCACCACAAGACACTTCCTGGAGCGGCTCCATGAATGGGTGACTAAGTTTGTGAACACAGTGACAGTACTTGGCTTTTATAGGGATATTTTCATTTTCTGGGTCATAACTGCCAGCCCCACTGAGACTTAGTAAAGCTCAAAAACTACATTCTGTTTCTCCCTTTGTCAGCGGAGCAGTTCCTGAAATTGTACCTTAATAAAACAATAGATTTGATTCACAGCTCTCTGGTTTTTAGCGTCGAGACGGCCGGTTGCGCACATGGACATTCGTTAATCTCACCAAGAGCATACTGTACCGAGAACTCGTTTGAAGGTCTGTGTAGTAGCACGGCGAATCCGCATCAACACATCACACAGACCCAGAGAAAACTTTTCTGACCAATTTCAATTGCTTTGTGTCCGTGTGACAGATAAGGAAGCAAGCGGCCAGACCCTCACTCCAGTGTCACTCCTGGAGATGGGAAAAGCTTAAGGGGTTAGAAGAGTTCATCTGACGGGTCCGCGGGGAAATGTCACAGTGGGCACATTAGTTCTCTGTTCTTCTCAAGTCCACTGTCAAAGGTCAATATGCTGATAGCCTGAAGTACGTGTCAATATCGCTATGGCATGCCAGGAACTGCTGCAGCATCTTAACAGAGTTACTGCATTGGCGTCTCCTCCATAGTATCTGTGTGTGTGTATGTGTGTGTGTGGGTCTGTGTGTGTGTGTGTGTGTGTGTGTGTGCGCATGTGGGTTCCTCTAGAGAACGGCAACAAGGCAGATAGGATCTGATGAAACATTAAAGCTGCAGAGAAGGCTGTTGCTCCCTGTGGAGGGTGAGCAGATGTCGAATGCATGTTCCATGGTTTTAATCACATTTTTAAACCTGTCAGGCTTAACCAAGTGCAGACTTTGGGAGTTTGTTTCATACTGAAGCATGAACAAGATGCAGTATTCATGTATGAATAACTGCATGTTACATATTGTATAGTTAATGGTATCGTTGTATTGTTAACTTGCTCAATGTTTATTACCACTTACTGTATTAACTTATAGATCAGTTTGTTTCCTGATACAATATGGCTTCTGTGTCTTGATATGAAATCTTGGTGGTCTTTATTGACTCATCACCCGTGTGAACCGAGGTTCATTTTGATGAACTGACTGCATGTGAAGCAGACATGTGAAGCTGCTAAGGTTCCCTCAGAGACAGGCACATATATATTTGCACATTCATGCGTACATATCCACACACACATAGACACACACACCTGAATTATTTACCCACTGTCTGTCCAAAACTGTCCAGCGGTCCAGGGTGTTTCTATCACTTCTGCCTAATGCATGCTGAGATTAGATTCAGACCATGTAT
>OMOV01115816.1:0-10571 GCA_900312565.1 Beryx splendens
CAGGGACCATGGCGGCGTCTCCCGGCTTCGGAGCTCCTCGCTGGAAATCAGAGAAAAGGAGATCAGAGAGAAGGGCTCTGAGATCCTTAGGGAACAGCTGGACGCTGCACAGAGGGTGTTGTAGCCTACATTATACTAACACACACACACCAAACAATGTGTGACCTGAAAAAGAGCGAAACACTGTAGAGTCCTTCCCAAAGGTTTGTCCCAGTTGAGTAGTTAACCCAGTTGTGCCCTTCTCTTCCTACGCATGGCAGGAACTGAAGCTGAAAGACAAGGAGTGTGAGCGCCTGTCGCAGGTCAGGAATCAGCTGGAGCAGGAGCTGGAGGAGCTGACGGCCAGTCTGTTTGAGGTGAGCTGTAATGACAACCTCCGCAGGCCGTCACAACCTCTGCTGACTGCACTGTAATTTTGACACGTGCCTCAGGCCTCGATGCGGAGGCACTGTGCGAGATGTGAATCTTCAAACTCATGATTTGCACGATTCACTGCTCGTTCAGTATGAATGTAAGAATGACTTCCTAGAGGTTTCACGCTCCCCTCTGTTATACCTACAGTAGATAGACAACGGACATCTTCTGAGATTTGGGCGCGCTGGCCGAAACCTCCCAACTGGAATATTTTTTAACTTTAGTTTTCACGTTTAATGTCTTCTACAACAGGAGGCTCACAAGATGGTGCGTGAAGCGAATGTCAAACAAGCAGCAGCGGAGAAACAACTGAAAGAAGCTCAGGGGAAGGTGTGTGTGTGTGTGTTTGATTACACCCTTGTTTCTCTCTTTGTTATGTTCCTTTGTACTCCAATTAAAACTCTAGCTGCCGGGTAATGTGCTGAGTAATTCTCATGACCTTAGCCCTCACTAAACCCGTTTATAGTCGGTAATCTATTTTTGAATATGCATGGTGGTAAGTCTGAAAATAAGGCTGCTATTCCACGTCCTAAAAAGTTTCTTTTCCAGACACAAGGTTATTGTTTGTCAGCACCAATGTTGCTTTCTGTGTAACGGCTGTAATTCATGTCGTTGCTGATCTCCCACCCCGCATCAGCCCTTCATCACTTCCCGTCAGCCTTGTCAGCGTTTTTTTCCCCCTGTGCCTGGCTCCTAGATCGACGTTCTGCAAGCAGAAGTGACGGCGCTCAAGACTCTGGTGCTGACGTCGACGCCCTCTTCACCGAACCGCCAGCTCCATCCGCAGCTGCAGTCCCCAGGCACCAGGGGGTCACACAAGCATGGCGGGGGCCACATCCGCAACAAGAGCGCTAGCGGCGCGTTTCCACCCACACCTGCGAAGCTGGAGCCGTCCTCCGTGTCCGTTCAGCCAGCGGCCAAAGAGGACCGAGAGGTAAACCGGGTGTCTTCCTACGATAGAGGGGAAAAAACCGTGTCGTAAAACAAATCTCTTCCTTCTGCTTTTGCAACCTCGGACTTGCAGCCTTGCATTCCTAACCCTCAGTCCTGCTGCCAGCCCTTCGTACCTCCTGCCTTGTGCCACGTTCCTCTTTTTTCTCTTCTCTTCTTCTTTTTTCGTTTTCTCTTTCTCTCACTACTAATCTCTTCCTGTCTTGTTCTTCCTCTCCCCTCCTCTGCTCTCTCTTCCTCTCTCAGCCTGCTGTTCCTGCTCTCCTCTCTCTGATTCTGTGCCTGGTTCCTGGCCACTCTGTCAGTGTGACCTATGACCCTTACTGGCAGGAGCAGGGGGAGGGGCCGGGGAGTCACACCAGACAGGTAACTGCATCCCGTAGACCAGGTAGCTGCCTGCTAGTCTCGCAGGTGTAGGAACTGCCTGCATTTAAAGGGGCAATAAGAAAGATTTTTACTGCCCCATAACACAAAATAACCATAAAATATCTGTGAGAGGTTTATAGGGATATTGGTCACATCACCACACAGCCATCTTGGTTGGAAAATAACAGGTGATTGTAATAAATTAGCAGGTGATTACGATCAAATAACAAACACAGCCGGTGAGCCGTGTGCATCATAAAGCACCATGTTGGAAGGAAATGCATGTGACATCATGGGAATAGCATGAATACCAGAGTGATTACTTGGCCAGGTGCTGGCCTGAGTTCTGGCTTTCCAAACTCACTTTACAGCCCATCGTACTCTCTGTTTCGGAAAACAAAGGCTCCCCATCCTTTGGAATTTCAACACACCCCAAGTCTCCTCCCTCCCATGTGAACTTTTAACTGCTCAGCGATGGAGAACGGCGCTGCAAGCGAGCGACCGGAGTCGCAAGACATTTCAGCTGTGTTCTCAAGCTTGTGACAAGGCAGCATTGTTATTCCAGTAATTTGCATTGTGATATATTACCTATATTCACTTAACGCTTCTGCTGGATCTCTGCTCCAGTAGCTCGCTCACTCGTCTATATTGTAAAAATGTGACATTATTGTTTGTATCGATTAAAGGCTTCTGTAATTGAAGGGGATGAGCGTAGTGCAGGGTGCGGGTGCTGTGCCAGAGGCTTGTTTAGGAGAAGGTTTTATTGTTGCTCTTGCTGCTGGCTGCTGCTAGTGAGCGCTAAAGGTCATAGATTACTTAATGCCTCTTTATTTGCTGTCAGGCTATCAGCCTCTAGCTAGACACATGAGGAAGTAACATGACATGACAGAGAGAGTGATAGCGTGCGTTTTCTCTCCACAGATGGACGCAGTTCTGTATGCAGAGTTTTTGACGTGGAAGGAGCAGCCCAGTCTGGACCGCTCCTCCGCCTTCCTGAGCCGCATCTACCGGGAAGACATCGGACCCTGCCTCTCCTTCACAAGATCCGAGGCCGGTCTCACCGCCGCTCTGTGCTGCTGCTGCGCTGCATTTGTCCTATTTTAACGCTTGGCGGCGCGTTAACGTTATGGCTTCTCGCTCCTCCACAGCTCTCCCAGTCGGTGCAGAGCGCAGTGGAGAACAACTCTTTGACGGTTGAGCCTGTGGCCATGTCAGCATTACCCATGGTTAAAGTCTCAGCCGTAGAATGCGGAGGCCCTAAGTGAGTTATCCTGTTTCACGTCTAAATAATAGCCATCGGTCTGTCCCGTCTTTCACCATTCACTGCTAAACAATGGTCAAGTCAACACTGCCACTTCTCTCTCTCACTTGGTTGTGGTTTCTCACCTTTGCTGTTTGTCAGATATATTTTTCATAAATGAAGCGTTCTCGCTGTCTAAGTGTCTGAGAAGGGTGGAATCAAAAGGGCACACATTTCTAATCACTGTTTGATTTAAACATCTTTTTTTTCCAGTGGCTTTAGGGCAGCAATAGAAACGTAAGTCCTTTCAGGATCCAATCATTCGCTAACCTTTTCACTAACTGAAATGAGCACGACTTGAAGCCTCCCCATCCAGACCTCTGAAAAAGTTAAGACTCTGAAAACTCAACTGCCTTCCAGATTGGTTAGTTGACGCGAATGTGCGATCGTGAACAAATTTGTAAATGCAGGAAGAGGATGGGGTTCTGCATGTTTCCTGGTGTATATGAATGTAACCTTCCACCTTTTCCTCCCCCAGTGACTAACGCTCTCTGCTCATGCCTTGCCTCTCCTCTGCTGCTGCTGTTCTGAAACGTCTCGTCTCCTTCCCCACTCAAAATCTGGAATGCATTTTCTTGTTTTAGTCTCATTTAGTCTAATCCTCATGCCCTATAAGGGGATGTAACTCATCCCCAGTGTTTGCTGTGATATAAAACCATTTCTTTTAGCTGTAATTTCTGACAGCCGATCTCCCTTTGCCTCACAGAAAGTGTGCATTAAGCGGCATGTCGCGGCTCTGCCGTCATCGCATTAAACTCGGCGACAAGGGGAGCTACTATTACATCTCTCCTTCCAGCCGAGCGCGGGTAACTATCACTTTATCTGCGTAACCTTCATCAGACACGGCGGGGCTGCGCCTGTTTTGGTATTTTGGTATGTGATGTGTGACCTTGTCCTCGTTTCACCCTTCTAGATCACCGCTGTTTGCAATTTTTTTACCTACATCCGCTACATCCAGCAGGGTCTGGTGAGACATGATGGTAAGTTAGAAAACACTGACGTCTATTTGCATTTCAGGTATTATGTGATTTCTGTTATGTATGTGTGTATTTATGTATAAATGACTTTGACAGGAGTTTTATTTGACTAATAGAAATGTATTGTTTGTTCCTGTCTCTCTGCCCCTGACCAGCGGAGCAGATGTTCTGGGAAGTGATGCGTCTCCGCCGGGAGATGACCGTGGCCAAGTTAGGCTTCTACCTCACTGACCAGGGCTAGAAGAGGAGACGAGACAATCTACACAAGCACACAGAGCAGCAACAGGACGACATGATCCCGGACACTTGAGCGTTTAGACAAGTATGGGTTTAGCTGTGGTGACACACAGGTCTCGGATCAGTGTTTGTGGCGGAGGACCGCTTTTGGAGATGCGCTGCATTAGTGCTGTAGTAGAGAGTCAGTGAACAAGGGAAGCAGGAAATTCTTTTGGCTATGCAATAAGACAATTAGATTTAAACCAGCACTGCTAGAAATAAGTAAAACAACATGTTTTCGAGGACAGAATATTAACCGAGTTTGCGATATGTTTTGCCGTATCACACAGGCCAAGAAGCACTGTCCTGCAATCATCCACACAGCGAGTGTGGAGGATTGCTTCACTCTTCCTTGGTCTTGTGATCTCTGAACCTCCCCTCTGAAATGCATACAACTTCTCCCGTTAGCAGAATAGATTCCATGTATCATGAGGCAGGCATCAGTTTATGCAAATACTGAGCATAGCACAAGGATGATAGTCGTCTTCAGAGAGGGCAGTCGGTGTCTTACCCCAAGTATTTCATACTTCTGTAACCGTATGTGTGACAGGATTTTATTGGGACAGATTGACTATATCCATGTGGAATCCACAGAGCAATGATTTGGTTTCTTTTTCACATAAATGTCATACTCAGCGTCTTCCAAGTGTTGTCACCTCATAACCACTATAGCCAAGACGTTTTGTCTCTGCATGGCCTTAATTTTTGTTGATGCACTCTTTGCACTACGTATTCTAGATGCCTTGTTATGGCCACACGAACGAAGCGCCTGCAGTTAAGTTATGGAAATAGTTCCATAGTCTTGCCTCTTGTAAGCAACAGCTTCACGTTAGCCTGGTCTGAACTATCTAATCAAATATATTGTCAGTGAAATAGACATTACCACATTCAAAATAGTGATAGTTTTACTCTGTAGTTGGAACATGAACAAGCTTTAATGCAGGTAATATGATTGCAATATGCACAACCGTTGCGTTGCTGTAGTTTTGCAGTTTTGCAACGCACAGTACGTACATGTAAGCCATAAATGACTTTGCATGAATGCAGTACATAGCCATAATATGCAATGTATATTGGTTGTTTTACCTCATAGTATAGTGTTGATATTAGCCAATTTTTTTACACAGATGGTCTTTGAAGGTAAAAATTAAGAATATTGAGTGTTAAAAAAGTGCAATAACTGCTTCTTAGCCTTATCTAGGGCTTGGGAGGTTCCTAATCTCAGCGTACTGAAATACAGTCGTCCTCCAGTGTATACACTCCATTAAAGACGAGGCATTGTAGCCTGGCTAAATCTCCTTTGTGCTGCGTCTGATTAAAGGTCCTGTTTGTATGAAACCCGATAGCGGTTAAATGGATTAGCTCGTTTGACTATAATGCTCTGCCTATTCTTAGCTGCTGTTTCCAGAAGTCATAGGGAGGTTTCATCTGAAGTTTGGGAATGATGACTCGGCACTCTAATCCACAACAGCTCCGTAGAACCGGATGACACGGAGACCTATTTCACCCAGGGCAAGTCACTGATTAAGGTCATCACTAAGGACCGCCTGGTTGCCCCGATACAAAAAGCTCCGCTTCACACCACACAGTTGCCTAACAGGTTTATGGGGGGGAAATACGGCACCAGGATCCAACATGTTCAGAATGTGTCCCGCTCAGAACGGCATTATGGTTTGAAAATCTGTTGTTGGAGCAGGCAGCATTCCAGCAAGACTTTGTTTTCCGGATTCAAAAGACCTTCGTAAGCTTGTTCTGCTTTTATGGCCATGGCCTTGTCATAGCAGGTTACAATAGGACCTTAACAGTTTGACATGTAGCTAATGAATGAGCACAGTCAGACTGCTCAGGGTGACATAACATGCAACCAGAGGGCAAAACATGATAACACTCCCCGCGATTTCCTTTCACGCTTTAGAATGGTGTTTACATTAACAGTCTAAAACAGGGTTACTTATCTAAGTAAAACACATTTTCATTTGTGCAGTATGATATGGATCTGTTCTACATGGACGTTAATGAGACATGAAGTACAGAGTCGGCAGTGGACAGTGAAATACAGAACGACGGTTCATAGCCCGCAGAACAAAAGAACAATAATGCACCACATTCCTTTATAATGGTTAACTGTTCCCCTTGCAGCATCCACCACTGACCAGCTCTTCTTTCTTTGGGAAGTATCTGCAAGAAAAATAATCAGACTGAATTATTAACGTTTCATTTAAACCCAATGTTTTAAAACACTTATATGTTAGATTATGTCTGGCTGAATGCAAGACTTAATTTAAAATTCTTTTTACTTGATAATTCACTGAATATGTAAAGCTTTAGCAATAGTTAAATCTATTAATTAATATCTATTTCTGATTTCTTTATTTGAGCCAACTACAAAATTTAAGTCAATAGATCTGTAATATGAAGTATGAGCAGCATAAATAGCAAAATGTGATTTCTGATTCTGTTCATTAAGTTTTTTGGCTTCTAGCATCATTTGGCTTACCTTCGATAACAAATCATGATCATTACCAGCATGGCCACGCCACCAACCACTGCTGTGACTGCAGTGACAACGGAGACGACAGACAGCGAGGAGGCGACCAGGTCTGGATCGAAGAACACAAACAGGAAGGGACATTCACAGTGATAGAATTGACAGCGAGTGGATTGACTACAGATCTTGAATGGATAGAAAGGACACCTCCTAATGCATCGTGGTCGTTTCCTTTGTTTTTTGATAATCTTGTCTGGTAAACAAACATCATAGTTTCATGTTTGGACAGAACACAAGACTCAAAGTTAGAATGTTCTGCCACCAGAATGTTCATCCAAATGAGGTTGTTGCCGTGGTAACATCAGCTTTCTGAGTCTGATGCACCAAATCAACAGTAATCTCCATATCAAACATCCATATCAAACAGCCATTGTAAGTGCACCAGCCAAATGACCATTCAACAGTGAATGGGAATGATCCTTCTATCAATTCCAGTCCTGTGGAATTGACCGATACTGGTATGTTATGTTACCAATGTTTAATCATCTTAGCATCGCTCTTGAAATAGCACAGCATGAATAATAAAATGAGCTGAACTGACCTGAACAAATATAGGAACCTGGTACGTTGAGGCACTCCATATTTTGCGGGCAAGTGGAGATCTCTTCTTCACATTCATTAATATCTGCAATGATCAGTCAAGAGCATAGATACCAGTAATTAATGCAGGTTGTATACACCCCCCAGTCTACTCCAGTGTGTTGGAACAGTACAGGTTAAGACTCAGTACCCTGGCAGGTTGGGGGTGCAGGGCTCCACTGCTGGCTGGCGGGATCACAGCTGACAGAGGAAGAGCCCAGGAGCTTGAAGCCAGAGTGACACTGATAGAGAATCATGGAGCCACACAGCAGAGAGTAGCCAGACTGTATCCTGGGTATTGGGCCGCAGCTGGGATCTGGGAGAGCGGTCGGTCCCGGCAGGAGGAGGAAGCACAACAGACAAATTGGCTACCACGCTCCGCATTATGATATCCCCACCCTCCCCTTTAAAGCGGACTCGTTTTCCTGACCTGAGTCTGGCTCTTTCCAGGGGCCGAGGTCGAGCTGGGGGACGAGGGGGTGGGAGCAGGACAACATGTCCTCGGGGCTCTCGGTGCGCGAGAAGGGGTCAGCAGGGACGTGGGTGATGTGGCTGTTGTCGCATATGATGCGGGACAGAGAGACGGTGTGCAGGTGTCTCCTCTGGGTGCTGGTGAACACCCCTTCCCTCTCCCACCAAAACCTTGGACGCAAAGACAAAACTTGGGTTTAACATGTTCGGCAGCTCTCCCGCTCTTATCGATCATTCATTTTAATAAAAGTGTAGTGTGCTGATACTGTGCACCAGGGGAGGACTTAGTGATTTGGGGGCCCTAGGCATAGGCAAGCATGGGACCCCCTGGAGCCTAATATAGCCTGTCGTGGGGCCCTCTGGCTGCCGGGGCCAAGGCACATCTCAAAGAAATGCTTAGTAAAATTTTAGTCTGATTTTGTTTTACCTGTCCCCGTCTCTCAGGGCTCTGAACTGTCTCGCCAGCATGCAGGACAGCAGTGGTCCGACTCGGCCGCCTGGCAGCGCAGGCTCAGAGATGGCCCCCACCCAGACATCGATGTTGTGGGGCGTCCCGTACAGGACCAGGAACTTGTGAGCCAAAGTGAGGTTTCCCAGGATGTCGGCCAGCTCAGATGTAGTGTTTGGAATAGAGAGGCCACAGAACCGTCGCCATGAACTGTATCCTGTTAGGAAAGATGGGACAAATGGAAATGAGAAGATTGAAGGAAGAGTGAAGATGGGTAACATTAGGATTAATGAATCATGAGTGTTCACTACTGTGCCCAGAGATAAGTAAGTTGGTACCAGGCAGGCCGTGGTCCCGGCCCCTCTGGAGGTTAAGGGCTCCAAGGTCCAGAGGCATCCCTCCCTGTGCCTGAAACAGCCTCTCTGTCAGCTCCTCCACCATCATCTGGCCCGGCGTCTGGAGCTTGGCTGGGGACAGCAACAGGCCGCGCAACACAGGGTCTATTCCACCTGATAAACAGCGGAAAAGAAGTGAGAGAAAGAGGGAAACAAGAGAAAAGCTGAGCAAATGACATTTAACTTAGGCACATCGGAGTACAGTGTTGTTCCTTACCTTCCTGCACGACCCTCCAAGAAGCAAACAGGGAGTGATGCAGAGGCAAGGGGGGGTGCTGGGGGTTGGAGGTGTATCCAGGTCCCAGTCTGGCGACTGTTGGCTGCACGGTGACGTGGGCAAAACGAAATGCAGCAGCTGCAAAGACGTTAGCAATGCTGGGATCCACCTCAGGATTATAACCCTCATAAGGAGGCATCAGGTGGGAGTTGGCACTTTCCCCCAGCACCCGTGGCAGGTAGTGCTCCCATGTTAGGATCTGGAATGGTCCGGATTAAGTAAGCAGATCAATGCACTGTGAATGCTCATGCAGGGAGAGGTAAATGGATATCCAGCTGAAGCAGACGAAACAGTTGGTGATACCTGGTGAACGGCTCCCATGATCTTGCGGGCCTCCTGATACAGGGTGTCGGGGCTCCAGTGAGGGTTGAGCAGGTGCAGCTCTTTAACCAGCCGGTTGTGCTCTCTCAGAAAGAGTGTGTGTAGCGCTATCATTCCCAAATGTTCATTGGCACGTGAATCACCTACAAAACATTGATCGTGAATGACGGCTCCAGTGAAGCCTGCACAGACTGGATGATTCATGACATTTATTTCTGGCTGCTTACCAGCTTGAAAACAGGATGTGGAGTTGTGTTGGTGCCCGGATCTATCCGATGCCTCTGAAGCGGTGGAGTTGTCGCCCTTATGAGGGCCGCAGGGGTCCAGGTGAGCCTGCTGGCGGGGCAGGAACGGCATGTAGGGCAGGTCCTGGTCTGCGTGCTGGGAGTTGAGGGCCATTGAGCCCAGGGGAGACGAGCGGTTGCGCAGAGCAGAGGCCAGACTGGTGGAGCTGCCGTACACCATGCTGGCATCCACAAAGGAGGTGATTGCGTTGAGCTGCTCTCGGTGGCGATGGGGCAGCGCTCCACCAACACAGCTCGGGGCCGAGCGGAAGAAAGGCATGCAGCTCTGGATGCCAGTCCGAGGATCTGACAGGGGGATCTGGGAGGGAAGGTTATATAGTGTCGCCGTCGGGTTGAAAACCTCATAACTCCAATTTTGGTGATTTTCATGTTTTATATGAAAGGATTATATGCTCCTCTTTGGGTTGAGAGAATTCTACAACCCTTGGGTTTATGAACCTTTTCAAAACCAATAAGATAAACTCAAAAATGCATGGTCATCAAGCCAACGACAAGGTTGTTTTTCTTTGTCCCTGAAAAGTTGACATTCTGGAGATACAAGGTTTTCACCCAACAACAGCGTCGGTGGTTGAATTAGTGATGACAAAACAGCCATTTCACTTAGAGCAGATTTAACACAGTGTGGAGTAATAATGGTAGTAGATTTTGCTGGAATCATTTCACCTATAAACCTTTGGCAGGAACATCCATACTGCAATATGCAAAACTGACAGAATACTAAAACACTGGGAGCAGCTGATTCCCAGTGAGGTGCACCTGTATGGGGAAGCAGGGCGTGTCCCGGCTGCAGGTGCGGGTGCAGTCAGCTCCCGTCTTGAAGGCAGCCGTGCTGGGGCTCTGGGGCGTCAGGACCACGTCATGGTCTATCCACTGGCCCCACTCCACCAGCAGATGGGACAGAGTGGAGTCCAGAGAGATGTTGTCGTTGTGGGTGTACAACACC
>OMOV01115821.1:16671-26841 GCA_900312565.1 Beryx splendens
TGGGGTCTCAGCCCTCTGTTGTGGGGGGTTGGGGGGGTTGAGCTACACCCCAATATTTTGTTCTAAGTACCATGGACTGCCTCTGCATTGTGACTACAAAGGTAAGCTTATCTGTTGTTCATTACTCCGGCGGTGTGTGTGTGTGTGTGTGTGTGTGTGCGTGTGTGTGTGCGTGTGTGTGTGTGTAACCTATTTTTGATAACAGATGTTAAAACATGTATATGTACAACTTCACTCTTTTGACTACCAGTTCGATAGAAGTACTGGCAATCCTAATAGCTTTAGCGTTGGGTTTTCATTAAAGAAAGAGGGAATTGGGGGTTGTTGTTGTTTTTGCCTCAAGTTCCAAAGAGCCTCTTTCATTCGATTGCGTCAGCATTAACTTGAATAGAACACGCATAGAACCAAATGAAAGCACATGACGTTGGTACAAAGCATGTCATGGTCACCAGCCTGTCGATGGGATACAAATGGCAAATATTTATAATCACATCAGTATATAGCCTACACATCATTTGAAACATTATTATCCTTACTGAATTAATAAGAGGATTAAACAAATCTAAAGAGTGCATCATAAAAAGAATGGGAAGAATAAAATCTGTTTTTGCAAAAGTATTCATTCTCTTATTTCATTTGGGCTAATTGCATCCGGGGGCAAAAACCAGCACTATGGGAATACAGAGCAAAGTTGAATTTGAATATGCAGCACAAAATTTAAATAATGAAAATGTAATAAACCATAGTAACACATTATTTTTTCCTACATGAAATGAGAATAATGAGTTATCGAGTGAAGATCATTACAACTCTCTTTTCACACTCTTTACCGCGCAGTGCAAATCAGCAGGTTGAGCTGAGGAGATAAAGCACTATGAACCCCCTGTTAGATATGACAAATCACCACGTTTTCTCACTCGTCTGTTTACACATCAGGACACATGAACAGAAGGGTGTGTGCACAAACACTTTAAATAGGCACAGGAACATTAATTACATGCTTGCTAGGGGAGAGGTGCCTCTCTAAGCGTAGAAATTATTCCACACATAGCCATTACAACAAAAGCTGCAGTCAGGCACCATTTCATGGTGTAGCACTGACGCTTCACAAATGGAACCATTCATCACCATCAACAAAGCCAAAGCTTATCAGCCTCCTATGATTAGGGAATGGTCCTTATCACTGTTCACTTACACTAATCTACATAAGAAGCACCTCTGAAGCGTTCAGTATCCCCCGTGAGAGCAATTTGAATCAATTAGTATGACTGAGATTTGTTGATTACGGTCAGGTAACACAAAATAACAATCTGATGGAAATAATGCAACATTTTCAATCCATTTTGATATTACTAGGCCTATGCATTCTTGTGAAGTGCAGAACAGCAGCACGACACATCAGCTGTACATTAATACAGAAACATGCAAGAGAATAATAGCTGTAGTCTACAATATTCATCATCAGCTCCTTCTGTTTTTATCAACCAAAGCCATTGCTAATTAATACTTGATCCTAAATTGGATTGTGATTGGACAATTGCCAATGTTAAGAACCTCATTTGCTTTATCTGTTGTTTCTCATTTTAAAAACCTCAGCAATGCATAAGGGAGGGAATTTTAATGGGTTGCTGCATAGAACTGATCATAAGTGCCTGGAGTGCCTGGTCCTTCCAAGCTGTATGGAGGCTCTACTGTGCCAACATTATTACAGACTAGTTCAATGGTTATTATTGATTGAAAAACAATTTAGAATGTGATTAATTAAATTCACATTTAAATGATATTTGATAATGTTGTAAATTGATTTGTAAAATGACTGTGTGCCATCACCACAATCTTCCTTCAACCCATCCAGCAGCAGTGGAGTAAATCCAGTGGACAGTAGCATTAGCTGTTAGCCGTAGGGTCAATTTTAGCTTACCACCATCAATTAGCTTCCGAGCTACCTAGGCTACTACTAGCATACTCAGCAAAGACCAATTTCTCAAAAGACCCATCAAAAAGACCATCTCTCCCTACTTACAGTGGCCTAAACTGATATTACTGCTAAGAAGTGTTGAGAAACCTTGTTCAGTTTACTGGTAGTAGCCTAGCTTAATCGCTTGCAAGCTATCAGCGACCATCCTTGACATGTCCTCTGCTGACTCTCCAGAGTGAGAGAGAATCCACAGACCAGCAGCTGGACACGACTTTACTTCTCTGTGGGTTGGACTTTGTATTATTTTTTACTGTGGGCATAAGGGGCCCAACCCAGGCTCTATGGGGTCCCCACAACTCAGCACGCCCCCTGTACCCCAACCAGGCCATGTCCCAAAATGGAGTGAATGCAATTCAATTTCATGAATAATGAATACTTACTTTACACGATCATGCTTTATAGTGAATATACAATTTAAAGTTTCATGGGTAATTTGAACATTTGCAAAATATTTCTAAAACATCAGCATGCATCCCCTTACATGCACAGACACAGAGATCTATTGCTACACACGAGTGCCTTTTTAAAAATCATTTTACAAATCAATTTATAAATTCAGCATCAAATATAATTTAAATGTGACTTTAATTAATCACGTTCTAAATAGTTTTTCAATCAACAATAATCGTTGAACTGGTCCATAATAATAAGGTTGGCACAGTACCGTGCAGCACACAGGCTCCGCAGAGCTGTGAATGGCGTCCATCCATTCCCTGCTGAAGTCTGGAGCGTTCCAGTTACGTCATCAGCAGTCGAGAAGCATTCCCTAATGCCCTAATGACGAAAAACCAAAAGAGTAGACTTCAATCAATATGTTTTATTTTGACATTGTTTCAAATTCTCCACAAAAAGGAACAGAAGGCGTTCCTGTGTTCAGCGATAAGACACAGTGTGACCCTTTGCTTCGTTTCCATGGACACATCATTAGAGAACTTCCCCAGCTGGCTTCAACCGCTTGAAGTGTCTGTGGCACAGCATTTTTAAAATAACAAGCCCTCAGCTTAGTTAGTCAGGACCAAGAGGAAAAACTGCTTGGGATTTTTTAGTATTTCAAATGGCAAATACAAAAGTCAAACAAATCAAAGTAATAGCTATGATGGAGCGATTAAAGTTGACATATTGCAAATGACAAATAGGAAATGTGTTTGTTTATTTATTTATTTGTTTACTAGTCCATACATACCCGGGGATGCGCGCGCCACAACTCCGCGCAGACTTGCCAAAAATGCTAATACACAGCTTAAATTTAGGAAAATGGAAAAATTTGCTTCGTTAGTTACCCTGCCTATGCCAATGCTCAATGGCCATGTGCAGTTTCAGATTGATTGGCCGACCCATCGAGGAGCAAAATGGATGCAGACAGACGGACGGACAGAGTTTTCCTCATTTTATTGTAGGATTTATTTATTTATTTATTTAGGGTGAGGCTTAGGGTTAGTGTTTACTTTATTTACCGATACAGAATCAAATCATAATGTCATGGATTCCAAGTAATCCCACAAAAAGAAATGCAGAACTTTCACATTGATCTATCAGAACACTAACCACTGCCTGGTGTAGGGCAAGGAAACTACAAAAGATCTTTTATAGTTTCCTTGGTGTAGGGACATGAAACTTGAGAATGTGAGTTCAGCTTGAAGTAAAACACAACCAAAGTTTAGAAGGGAACACAGACAGTCATTAGTTCGCTGAGTCATACTGAACATTACTTTTCTTGTTGCTGCCGCTTTTAGAGATGCTACCCCTCTCAAGTGTATAAGCACACTTTTAGCACTCATATTGCTGTTCTATATTCCTTTTATTGTAATTTGCATGCTGTAAAGTAGGTTGTTGCCTTCACTCTGAGGACAATAGAGTATAGAAAATTATGCAAATGTGATTGAAGACACTTCTGTTTGCAAATGGAGGAGTGCCTTGCCTATAAATATGTCCCCGTTCTATTCTAATCTTGTTACTCTAATGAAAACATTACTTTATGAAATTTTGTTTTTTAAGAGTGCTACTGCATTGAAGATATGAGTGATTCCCTCTAACGTGCAATCTTTTTTAACACGATTTTCATTGACACAATTTTACACACTCACAAAACTCTTAAGATTTATATACTTCCAGTGACAGAACAAAAACTTATCCCTGCATGATGGATGATAGAGGTATGGGCCAAAATCAAAATCAAATGAATCAAAAACCTTTAACTGAAACAAGAAGCTGCAAATGTGTATTGCAGTATTTGTATGAACATTAAAATTAAGTTGTAACCTCTAATTTTAGAACAACTTTTTCTGTTAGTTTAAATAGCTCAACTAAGACTTACATTACGTAGCCACAACTTGTTTTACTAGTCTTATATGTTTCCAGTATATTTAAATAGCAGGGCAATGGAGACAGAAATAAGCAGAAATAAACTGTGCATATACTGTGTATACCTGTGGTTGTGCAGGATCCTGCATGTTTAGTTGATTCAGGAGCGTTAGATTCATGACAAGATGTATGGAAAAAAACAACTGTATATTGAATTCATGTTAACCAATCTAAAGACATGCTGCCCTCTGCAGCAAATCAGTGTATAGTGCAACAAATGTGGGAATACAGTTCAGATAAATTCCAAGTACTACTGCAAGATCACTCAAATATAGTGTCTTGTTTTGCACAATTGGAGTGAATATCAGAGAACGCTTTGGTCTAAAAGAAATGGACTCTTTCCTTGGTTGATTGTGATGGTTGATCCCCACTCAATCGGTGCCAAAGTGGCGTGGAGAGTCAACTTTGCCGGTGAAGGGTATTGCATGTTACAGACCACTGTGGTCTAAAATCAATGTAAAGGGTAAGAGGGCAGCAGTTGGTTTACAGATAACAAGCTCAATTTGGTTTAGGGCTAGTTACATGCTTGTCAGCTGTGAGTGTCTTGGTAAATGAAAATACAACACTGAAAAATAACATAAAATCATCAATAATAGCTCACTACTACAGCGTGCGTTTCTGCCAACATTCACTCAACAAAGCCTATGGTAACGTTACATCCTCAACAGAGGATTAAGCTGACTTACTGTACAGTGAAGAAGCCCAACACATCCAAGAACATGTAGGGGGTCACCTACATGTCACTTATTTCATTCAAGGGTAAATAAAAATATTCAAATGACTGAGGATTAGGTTTGTCCATCATATCAATACTGTATTCAACCACTAGACCAAGCTCTATTACATAAACACACAAACAGGCTTTACAGAGTGAGAATGTCAGCAAGAACACAACCATATACTGTGAAAAATTGAGGGACTCAATGGATTTCAGTGATAAACACTACTCTCACTGACTTATACCTGGGTACCTAAACCAGCTGAATTTGCAGGTACAGCACAAGAGAGATGTCAGCCTGTTTCCAAACCTTTGGTCATGTAAATTGGGTTCAGAGAAAACGAGGCATGGTCGAAAATGCGACTGCATGGACTTGACACGCTTCCTTCTGTGAGGAGCTGCACAAAGGTATTCTCAAACCTACCATAAGAAGAGCTGACAGAAAAATTGCAGGGGCCTGGAAGGCATAATAGCCACCTATTACCTGCAGTGCTGAAAACCCCCTGATGTAGCTCCTAATTCTACATGACAACATGTGTGCAATGCTTCACAATTATCAGCTCGCAGTAGATCTATCAATGCACCTACTGTGTGACTGTGTTCAGACTTTGTCCCATGCAGGTGGGCATGCGTGTCAGAATTTGTTTATGTGTGTATACATGTGTATATTGTGTAATTATGGGTCTACTGCACATACTTGCACATTGTATGCACTTAATTGGTTGATGCGTGTGTTTGCATGCCTGTATAGGTGTCCTGATGTTGAAGTGTGTGGAAGTTTGTATATATGTTTGTGTATACACATGCCTGTGCTATATGAGCTTGTATTTTTTGCACATTCAACACCCACTAGCATAGCATTGTGTTTGTGACTGCTTGCCCATTTTTAAAATATAATAAAATAATTCACATTTTAATTTTATTTTTAACGCCTTAAAAATTCAGTAGTATTATGTGCCTGTACATAAATTAATTTTATTCTTAATTTCGGGTGTTTTTTTGCCCTGTAAACAGCATGAATATCATAGAAAATGAAAGCTAATGTGTTTGCTCTTATTTGAATTCAGGCACGTTTGTGGGATGCAATCAGCCACAAGACATTTTCAGGTTGACTCTCACTGCCTCATTTTTCAATGTTATTCCACTCTGGCAGAGAACATGTGCTCTCTCTGGGCTCGCTGTGATGTCTAGAAATGTCCCAGACAAAAATATATCTCTGTGGGATACATTGTACCTAGGGTTTCCATCCATTTAGGGTAAAACCATGTCCTTGTATTTTAGGGAGGTGCTTTGGGCCATTGAACTGTGCATGGGGATAAGTTAGCCACTATTTTTTCACATGGAACGCAAGTTTTACTTAGGATATAAGTAAGACCTTGAGAATCCTTGAAAATGTTTTTGTGTGGAATATAATCATTTCATTCTTTCAGCTTTTTGAACAATTTGGTCATGAACAATAAAAATGGGAATAGTGGCCCAGACATTTAATCACAACTATCCTGCATATTCCATTTTTCTGCATATGCGATTTGACATTAGATGAAGGATTTGAAAGAGTAAATTGTAAATATAGATTTTCTGTCAGTCACAAATGGTATGCAAGTGTGAAAGCTAGATTGCAGCTGAAGACTATGTATTTCCCACATATGGTTACTCTTCTGACGGGCCTAGGCCTTCTAACTGTTCCTAATACTAACATGAATAATAAATGTTTAAAACATTAGAAAACGAATAACTCCAGTGCACAATGAGGCAAAATATATTTATCCCCAACAACTAAATTTTCTCCAACTGATGCATATCAATAATCCCCACAACAAAGGGGAACAATTCAGAGTTTTCTACTTATGAGGCAAATTTATACAAGCCAAATTAATTAATATACAGTTTGCATAGAAATGTGTCACTAGCTGTTTTCAGCGCTATTTGATGTAGGCTAGAGAATCAGCTACTGTGTCAGTATATTGAATAAAGTATTAGCATTTTAATAATAGTTAATGACAAGTTTTAAATTGAACTATCGCCAGCACAGACAAGGTTAAAATTCACTCAACTCAATTCAATCAACATAATCAGTATAATTCATTCATTAATTCGGTCTAATTTGAAGTCAGTTTAAGACTCAGGATGCATCATTCCCCCAGGTTTCATCTAAATCCAAACACTGATGTATGACACAGGTGACAGATCCACCCCTCCTCCCTCAAAACAAACAAAAAAACAACACAAAACAACAGCAAAAACACACTTAATTGAAGCATTACATACATTACTACTGAAACACTGTATTGTTGAAGCCCATAAGATAAAAGTGAATTCTCTCTGGATTGTATTCATGCCATGGGGTCAAGCTGGCCGAAGGTTGCAGCTATTACACTTCTGGCCTTCAATGTAAAAGCGCTAAATATGAACTCAATAAGTACTGTGTTCAAATAAAACAAAGTTACTTATTACCGTCCTTTAACAATAAAATGAAATAAAATACATTAATTCCCTTGTTATAAAACCCTCAAAATATCACTTTGAGTGAGTGGTGTCAAAATGCAAATTACAACGCTGAAAAAAGCGTGGGCCAGAGATGTTTTACTCTGGCCAATGTGGCTATTAATTCCATTTAGAAGGAATACGCTGTTTTATTTTCAGTGAACACGCATTTTATGCACATTTTGACCTCTCTTGTAGGCTACTTGGATATTTGCAGTAGCCTGTACACACAGTACTTCGCTCATGATTACTTTTATTTTGAAATACCCAGAAAGGAAATATGAACGAATCTGCTACTTGGTAGCCTAGCCGGAATCTGTCTCCAAAGATGTGAGAAATGTAAGGTTAACGAAATCTGCGATTAATCCTCCACTTCACTTATTCAAGACTGTGCATGTCATGGCGGATTTCCAGCTCCTGCCTGAGTGGGACCCCTCCGCCGAAAAAGACTTTGGCCCTCTCTCTGGCTCGTGTTGTTATTGTAGCGTTAGCTACATTAGCTAACGTAGCTAACGTTAGCTAGCGTAGCCACATTCGTGCCTTCGCTCAGTGGAGCCAGCGCTAATTCATTGCCGCGGGGCGACACAGCGTACTAATCAACAAGGTAACTTTGGAGCAAGAGAACAAGCTGTATGCGTAAACAACTAAGCTGGTTAATGTCGAAGTTTCTTAGTTTATCAGGTAGGTGGCGTTAGCCAGTATGATTGGCAAGGCTACTGTCTAAGTTATGCTTGTTGACAAGTTGTGAAAATAAACACTACATGTTTTGCGAAGAGCCGCCTTGATAGAAATGTTGTTAGCTAAGGTTAGCTAACACTAGCCTGCCTGCTGTACACCTGGTTCTGCCAGCAGCAAAAGCTTTAACGTTTACCAGTTGACGTTTTCGCTGTCGTTACATGTTCTGAGATGGACCACCACATACTAACACTAAGCCAATGAAATGGCTCTTATCACGCACACAACATCTTCCTGAAATCGAGTGCTTCATACCGTCTGAAGGGAAATCATGTCTACTAAAGCAGCAACCAAGGACAAGAAGTCGAGCTTCAGCAAGAGGCTCTTCAGGCGGGGCTCGGTGCGCTCTGTGGGCAGTTTTATGAGCAGAGTCTTGAGGACCTTGTCAACGCTGTCCCACTTTGGATCTGAAGTACAAACAGAGGATGACAAGGATGATGGAGGATTTATCACATTTAAGACTGGAAGTAAAGATTTGCCTGTGGATGATGGTGACACTGGGAGCCTCCTATCTGGAGAGAAAATCCCTGGAGTGTCCGGTCTCAAAAACCATGGGAATACCTGCTTCATGAATGCAGTTCTGCAGTGCCTGAGCAACACTGAACTCTTTGCTGAGTATCTTGTTTTGGAACAGTACAAAGGCGAGGAAGTGGATGAGGACAAACCAAAGACAAATGGTGTACATCTGCAGAAGAAAGGTCCCCCAGCCGCAGGAGAGGTGACAGAACAGCTATCAGGACTTGTGCGGGCCTTATGGACTTTCGAGTACACTCCTCAGCATAGCAGGGACTTCAAAGTAAGTACGACCGGAATAATGCAAGCCGAGATCATGTATTAAATGAAAATTAGGGCTTGACTGACACAGAAAACGATCTACATTCAATACATCTGTCAATAATGATTTGTTTTCTTGCGTTTATGTTACTTAAAACATAATTGTAAACACATTTTCAACCAAATGCTCTAAAATTCTGAAAAACACAATCTGTAATCTGATAAGTCATAACTGATTATGCTAAAATACAATTGTTTGTGTTGAATTTACTGGTAAAAATATTGCAAGGTTGGTTAAAAGACCAGTATTGACTGATAATATTGCCACAATATTACACAATAGTATTGGTTAGGATCTAAGCATATTACGTTTAAACGACTCATTTACAGAGTACTGCCGTTTTGACATTGTAAGCAGTTCAACCTGATTAGCCCATGCTTTTTGTTGCAGAATGCTGTCTCAAAAAGCGCCTTGCAGTACAGAGGGAATGCTCAGCATGATGCCCAGGAGTTTCTGCTGTGGCTGCTGGACAGAGTCCACGAGGATCTCAACACAATCAACCCCAACTGCAGGCCCTCCATAAAGGTGAACTCAGAGAAGGTTATGTTAGTCAGCGCAGTGTGTTTTCCATTGACTGGTTTTTTGACTGACCCCGAAAGTGGGTCCCTAAAAGATTAAAATGGGCTTCTGTGTAATTCTGGAGAGCTTGCTTGTCAAAGGTACAGGTTCCTGATGCGTTTTCAAGTCACTGAAATATAAAATACACAAAACTGGACTAGTGTATTAGCAGCCTTAAAGGAGGATTTTTGGTTATTTTTGTTTTTGTTGGTTAACATTGTTTGTCATGATGAGGTGGAATGTTTATTTACAGAATTGACGTTACTTCGGTAGGAAAAAGAGGGAGGTACAAAAATCTGATTGGCTGTTGATGGTCAATGACTGCCAAAAGGTCATCTTAGGTCGACTTTACTTGGCCGTCTATCGGCTGAGTTTGTCAGGTCGATCGGCTCAGTGGAGATATAATGGTCTTCCGGTGAGTTGTTGATCGAGTTGCAAACTGTAAGTACCCATGCTCTCGTTTAGTGATGGGGTTGCAGTATTAAAGATCGGAAGAGCACA
>OMOV01115821.1:44622-55976 GCA_900312565.1 Beryx splendens
GGTACTGTACCCAGACTCGGCATTAAACCTACACCTACTTTTTATTGATTCAAAGTTATTATTGCTTGTTTTGCACAAGTTTGTTGTTTTTATTTGTTTTCTTCAGCTTGGTTTTTTAAGTATTTCCCCAAATTTTTGATGTGTTTACACTTTGTAATTTGGACCTAATGTTGGCATGGGTTCTGACTTCAGTAAATGGTATACTGGCAAAATTAGAAAGTATTTGTTATCCCGATCAGGGTTTCCTTAGTCATGGAAAACCTACACGGCTCTAGGAATAATAAAGTTGTGGAGACCTGGAAAATTATATATTTTTTATATTCTTTAAGAACGTGTCAACCATCTGGTTAAGATTTTAATATCATGCCAAGCCAATATCAAGACAAGCGTGCCATATCAGTAAGAAATATAACCCAGATAAAATTTCTTGGCCTGGAAGTTTCCTTGTGAGCGCGTCTGAGCTGTGGAGGGAAGTAGTGTGTGGGAACTTCAAGTAGTATTCACCATTCTTTCGCAAGTGCATGACACGGAGCTGAATGTTCGGCCTATTAAGCCACACCTCCCAGCCAGCCGCAGGATCCCTTGACCACCTCCTTACATCTGTGTCCTGCCCCTTTAGGAGGGAGACCGGAGGGTGAAGATGCAGAACATGGTGAAGTTTCCGCTGATGGGCATGGACATGGCACCACACGTGGTCAAGAGAAGCCAGAGCAGCTGGAGTTTACCTTCGCACTGGTCCCCATGGAGACGACCCTACGGCTTGGGACGCAACCCTGATGACTACCTGTATGACCTGTATGCCGTGTGCAACCACCATGGGAACATGCACGGAGGCCACTACACAGGTAATGCTTTTCACAACAATGGCTGGGGCAGTATGAATGTTGTATTTGAAAATTATCAGCATAGAAAGATATTAGAAAAAAGATTTTATAGTGTAAATGTTCATGATCAAATTCCAATATTTCCCCCCCCCCATCCTCTCTCCTCTTTAATTTGCAACCATAGCTTACTGTAAGAACTCCATTGATGGACAGTGGTACTGCTTCGATGACAGCGAGGTTCAGCCAATGGCTGATGAAGATGTGTGTCAACAGACGGCCTATATTCTGTTCTACCAGCGGAGGACCACTATTCCCTCCTGGTCAGCCAACAGCTCTGTCGCTGGTCAGTATTGTTTTCCTAGAGTATGATTTGGAGTCAACCTGACACTGTTGTATTTTCGCATTGCACCACAATCAAGCAGGCCAAAAAGAGACCCTTAGGAAACTGTTTGCTGATCATTGGAAAGAATTCAAAGGAAGTTGGTCTTAGACATGTGGTGGGCCATCTGTGTATCTTCTGGTACATTTCCTGCTATTGCCCGGCACTTAGGAGCGTATGCTTAGCGCACAAAGTTTCTATCTGTGTTGTGTTTGAGGAACAGAATCGGCTAATATGCATACTATTAGCCTGAAAAGTTTCAAGGAGACTTTAAGATCTGTTGTCTCTGATTGACACAGGTTCCACCAGTTCATCTCTGTGTGACCACTGGATCAACAGGTTGCCTGGTAGTAGGCCTGCCAGCTTGGCCTCTGGAGCCTCTTCAAGACGAACCTCGCTGGCTTCACTGGCTGAGTCAGTGGAGTTCACAGCAGAACGTAGCGAAGACGATGGTGAGAGACATGTTCATATCTCTTGTCTTCTACCTTGTAAGCTTTATGTAGCCTCTTTCCTCTTCTCTTGAAGCTGCTCTACAGTGGACAAATTCCAGCAGTACTTTTTATTTTACAGGTGTCATAGTACAGCCACATGTACGTATATTCAATACACACACAGCAGAGTAGCAGAGTCAGCTTTTGATATTGGACATTTTTTCTGACATCTAAACAATGCTGAAACAATTCTCGTCCCCCCCAGTTACAGTGGAGCACTAACTTTTTCATTTCAAGTTACAATAATTGTTTGGGAGCAAAACCAATGTAATAAGTTATACGCATGGCAAATCGTCACATACAGACCTGAAAACGCTTTTGCGGTACATTTTGCACTAAATAGTGAAAAGAAACTGCTTCCTAGAGACGTAGAGACGTATTTTGCGTTTCACTTTGGCTCAGCAGCTTAAAATGTGCAACACGAAACCTTGTACGGAGAGCTTAATACTCCTTCCAGTGAAAATATTTCTGTTGGAATGGAAAGGTATCATGCCATGTAATTCCCAATCGAAAGGAGAAAAAAAAGAGGTTGGCTTGGGCTACTGTTTGAGGTTTATGTAAATGTAGGCTCTGCGTCTCCCCCCAGAATGCATGGTCATAGTAACGCCAAGGAATGTAGGCTAGGCAAGGCGGTATTTAACTCTAGCTGCCACATATTTGAACGTGGATACTACCTCAAAATGATGGAGTGACAGTCAGGTTTATATGGTTTTATGAGGTGTGTAAGGTTTTATGCCGCATCAAGACGTATTACTTTGTCCTCAGGTTATTAAGTAAAATGATTGAAATGGCTTCTGGAATTGCCCGTTTACCCTCAGCTTTAAAAGATAATACGATAAAGATAATAGCATAAGTTGTACTTGCTAGATGTACTTTTCAACTATTTTTCCGGGAGCCATAAAGTTAGCAGCACTACCCAATAATAACACACTGACAAATAAAACAGCCCAAATGATGAGCAGCAGGCTTTTATGTAAGGTAAAAGTTTAGACGGTTTGTTACACCTGCTGAATTTCTGTGCTGGCCACACATTTGAACAGCAGCAACTCTTGAGAAAGCTGTGTGCTGCTGATAGTGCTACACTGATGTAGTCGGAGCTGCATCTAATTCATTTAATGCAACTATATGTCAATAATAATAATCCCTAATCTAATCTAATCTTTAGTACGCAGACCGTAGTTTGGTGTTGTGCCAGTGGTCTCCAAGTCTATTTTTTCTCTGGCGGCAGTGAACATTGTAAATTATTCATAAGACGCTTTTTTTTGTCACTTGACATTTATATGTGAGTAAAAGTAGATCCCAAAGTGATAAGTGATAATTTGTGGATAATTGGGTGATTGGCATATTTATGACTGAGCCATCGTGCAGTCTCTATGGTAACTTTATTTTTTAATTGAATTTAATTAAAAAAAAATTAAATAGATGCGCATGCTTCGTTCATTTAAGATAACAGGAAAGAAACTTAGAAGCATGAATTGGAAAGGCATATGCCTGTTTGAATGACTTGGTTGCCCTTTGTAATTGTTTGAATAGCATGTTTATTTTTAGGGGCATATTAAAATAGTAGTCTCCCTAGTAGGCTTGGGCAATATCCCAAATTTGGTAATATCGAGTATTGGCCCGAGCCAACCTCCTAGAGTTGGATTGGTTTATTGTTAGTTTATGTCTTCAAGATTTCTTTTCTGATGAAAAAAGGAATAATCTTGGACTCCCAAAATATGATTTTTAGGTTGGAGCCAAATGACCATGTCCAAACCTAAAATGAACATGCCTAGCTTTACTGTTACTGTTTTGTGACCTAACATTTTTATATTTTCCTTTGACAAAGTTTAGTTGCATTTTGTAGATGTCACAGAAATGGCTAACTTTCATGTCACAGTATGCTGGGATCCATATTGCTTTGCTGTTTTAGTCCGCAAAGGTTTGCCCGTACTAGCGAAGTTGACAGCCAAACAGTCTGGCCTTGTTTGAGTCATCTCACTTGTGTGCTAGAGATCTAATCCAGAGACATGATTTGAGCTTAGCCTATCTTCAGTGCTTTCATTTAAAACTTTTTCCAAAAATATTTTCTTTGTTCCAAGGAGGATTCTCTGCCCGGCCTTTTGTGAGGAGCATTCAGCGTCAGAGCTTGTCCTCCAGGTCATCCATTGCTAGCCCGTTGGCCTTGAGCGACACTGGGATAAAGCCTTCTTGGTCTCTCTCTGCCAAGCTTCACATGAGATCCAACTCCCCCTCGCGTTTCTCCCTTGACTCCCGATGCTCACCTCCCCTAGAGAGGATAGGAGAGGCCTGTGATGACAAAGTTTCCACGTCCTGTTTTGGCAGCTACAGTAGACATGAACGCTACTTTGGCAGCAGGACTCCCCCGGCCATGATGGAGAGCAACTTCAGCGACCAGGATAACACTAAAAGGTTCCTAGACATGGTCTACTGCAAGGCTCCCACTCCAGTGGACAAAAAGAGCACGAAAAATGACCCAACTGAAAACAACAACCAGATAACGGCTCTGGACCAAAACGTAATAGCCTCCCAAGCTACTCCCTCCAAGGAACAGAAACGCAAGAGCAGTATTGGAGGATTTGCCTCAAAGGCAGAAAGCACAGGCTCCACAAAGACCTCCAGCAAGCCAGAACAAGAGAGAACCTCCAAAAAACGTCTGTGCTCATCCTCAACCCTCAAGACCTCCATTTCTCAAATGTCTTCCAATACACCAGTGAAAGGCTCAAAGGTAAGCAATACTAAGGAAAAGAGTGCTAATGCCAAGAAAAGCAGCTCTACACCCAGTGGGACTCCCTCCAAAAAGAAGGAGCCATCTCAGGCTCTAGAAGCAACGCCACAGCATAAGCAATGCATTCACTCCACACCTCAGTCCTCAGCTTCTCCCTCCCCCACTGCAAAGAAGAATTCCACTGTCACTGAGAAAAACAGCAGTCGAAAGAGAATGGTAGAGAGGAGCTACAGTAGGGATTCTATGCACATGAGCCCCCTGGGTGACAACTCCCGTAGCAGCTTGGTAGCCCGCTCTTCCCTGTCTAAGAGCGGAGAAAGCAGCCGGCCTGAAAGGAGATCTGTGAGGAGCTCCAGCAGCAGTTCTTCTGTCACTAGCCTGCGCTCACCGAGCGTGTCCTCTAAAGACCTGCGGCGGAGCAGCAAATCTGAGGACAAGGGATTGTCCTTCTTCAAGAGTGCCCTGCGACAAAGGGAAAGCCGCCGGTCGGCTGATTTGGGAAAGAGCACCATGCTGGCTAAGAAGGCCTCAGAGAGGACAGGCAAGCAATACGGACAAGCAAAGGACAGTGCTGGTGAGAAAGGAGAGACTCGAAACAATCTCTCTTCGCCGGCATCCATAGAGGCTCTTGGAGGTGAGACAAACTCTGAGACAAAGGTGTCTTACAGGCCCCCCAGCTCTCTTAGTCGCACTCTGCTAAATGTAGGCAAGTCCAAGTCTTCCACTTCTGAAATAAGTCTTAAGTCTCCCACAAATGGGAAAAAGCCTCTTGAAAGGGTGGCATCTTCCAGAAAGCTGTCATCCAGCATGCAATCTCCTGCACGTACAACACAGAGGCCTCAGTGATATATCCATAGCAGTTCCATTATTTTAGGTAATGCAGCTATTTTCTTTGTGCCTAAGTTGCGGTGAGCACCAAATGTATTTGAAAAGGGACATATTTTTTGATGAGGTGGCCTTGTACACTGGCATTAGATTCATATAATGGCTTTGAGGTTTGAATATAGGCAGTCAACTTAATTTGAGTATTTTCACCCACATTGGATGAAGGGTAAGAAGAAAAGGGTTCTCTGTTTTCGTACATCATCCCCATACTTTAGGGTGCATAACATTTTGGTTGGTATACACTCAAATACTCATTTTTAGTGTCTTGTCAAAATTTTCCAAGATGGTGTCCAGTGACCCTTTTGACCACTAGGTATGATTTTGATGTTAATGAGCAAAGGGAGAACAGTGTAAAAAAGTTAAGAGTTAGATGATTTCTGGCACGTGCATGAAAACACATGAACATGCTACACGCGTACTGGTGTACAACAAAACCTCTGTGACTGCAGGGGCGTACTGAGGGTGCAGGCCTTTATGATACTCACTATTTAATCTGAAAAAGCAGGGAAAC
Organism: Beryx splendens; assembly: GCA_900312565.1. NCBI lineage: Eukaryota > Metazoa > Chordata > Actinopteri > Beryciformes > Berycidae > Beryx > Beryx splendens. The sequence continues at coordinate 50,441 of OMOV01115821.1, forward strand.
TGACAGGATTCCCCCCTTGGAATCTAGCAATCGAGTTACCTGTCTTTCAAACAGGGGGGGTCGTTATACCTTTGCCAAAGCTGCAAAATAACGTTGAGTGTGTGTAGTCTGCTTGCGAAGCATCATGCTGGAAAAAGGACTTTAACAATGCAGCAGCAAAAACTGTCTAAAAAGAGACATTGCAAAAGTTTTATGGGGTAAGATTTTTTTCCCAGCTTGTACATATTAACAATCCATACTGTCTTCTTGAGTGACAATTCTAACTGGTATAGACAACGTTTTTACTTTACACTAAAATGAAAGCTGGCTGTTGGTGCTTAAACCTCACTTCTATTCTATCAGCGTTTTAAAGTCTGCGGTGATAAGAGTATAGAACCAAAACATCAAAAAAAGTCACTGTACAAATACTGGGGCTCAGTAGAGAGTGAGTGTGTGTGTGTGCGTGCGTGTGTGTGTTTGTGTGTGGATATAAAGGATATATGCACACATGCACAAAAGAGTTTCATTCCGAAATAAGTGTGTCTGAATATTTGCAATAATTTTCAGTGATTAATTACCTTTATTGAATTGATCAAATTGATCGTTGATCAATAAACCCCACAGTCTATTTTTGGAACATTAGTTTTTATACAGCTCATGCACTGGTTAATAGGGGCTGTATAACAGAGTGTGTTTTTGCCAAAAGCTAAGGAGTAAAAGACATGGCACAGAGGTTTTATTCAGAGTATACGCAGCTGTACAGTGTATGCCTCCTTCTCTCTCTAGGCTTTAGAAAGGCGCACTCGCCTGTCAACCTAGTCACCTTTAAGTACATAAGTATCACAAATCTGTGTCTTCATGGTCAATAGCTGTTTCTTTAACAGATCACTGAGAAGAGAGCAGGTCTACTCGTCGTTGGCCTAAATATTACCTGCAATATATCGATTATAAAAGCTTTTTTTGTTTTGTTTTTTGTTTTTCCTAGAGAAATTTCATGTCTTACAAATAATCATGATACCCCCCCGCTATCTAGAGTCGATGAAGAGTTGGAAAGATGAGCGGAATCAGAATTGATTAAACTGAACCCATTCCTGATCCAAGTGGACACACACAGTGGAGATACTGAAACGGCTGTGAAATACAGAGAGAGCGGTTCGGCCTGGACCAAAACACGAGGATGAGAAAGAGTTAGAATTGGGTACAAGTATGCAGAAATTGAGAGAAGTTAATTTAGTTACTGTACTATAACCCTGACTAAGCCTAACATGTTTTAAGAAAACAGTTGATGGCCTAAGAGTTCAAGCTGACTAAAATCTATTAATCATACCCGTGCTTTTAAAACAAGATATAATATAATTTTGGCAGTGGCACCTTCAGTATGGAATACTGTTCAAATTGTCAGTGATAGTAAAACCTTGGTTTACAAAATCCTAGTAGGTTTAGGATAGAATCAAATGTAGTGAAGGCTGATTAACTATCTTTTCCCCCCCAAAATGGAATGGAATGAAACCCTTTAAATATATATATATATATATAGATATATATATATAGATGTAGATGTATCTGTATAGATATAGGCAGAGGAAGTATATAGTATATACCTGTATTTTCCTTTCCATGAGCAAGATGTAAATTATCTTAAGCGCCTTTCAATATTGTCATGGAAACAAATTATTGCCTTTGGCAACATATTAGTCTACTACTGTATGCATCGCTGAGTAGGAATGTTTTATTGTTAGCACTTTGTATATATAGACTAGATTTCCCCCCCAGAACAGTGATATACAATAACTCAACAATGTATGTAATGATCTAGTTTTTAATGTATGAGCTGTACATGATTTCAAGACATATCTGAAAGTAGTGTCATGGGCCTTAGACTTGAAACGGGAAAAGGGTACATTCATCTCTGTTTCCAGGGGAATTCTAAGAAATTGCCCCGTTACTACACCTGGTGCTGTTAAATAGCCAATGCTCCTCTGGCACTGATAATTCTTAAATGATCATATTTTTAAACGCTGAGAACTGTGACCACACTTCAGTGAACTAGAAACATATTGTCAGCACCGTGAGCTGCGGTACCTCACTGGAGAAGACAATAGTTTGCCATTTTTTCTTTATCAGGCCAAAACAGAATACTAATAATGAGCCATTAAGTCGAGCATAGTAGTACAGCTGTACTGTTAGTCTTTGAATGGTTATTATTCCAAAATGGATGATTTGTAGACTGAATATTTACAACCGTCAGACACTGCATGACATTGTTGTTTTGTAGCTGAATGATAAAGGCGTAGTTAGAAGCAGGTTTTTGTCATGGATGCTTGCTGGCCTAGTTTTGAACCCTCACTAAACTTTCTCACGGCGAAATTACCCCACCTACACGTGCAATAATCATGCGATGTTAATGGAGAGTAATAGGGTGATGCAAATTTGCGTTAGATACCAGCATAATGTATATTTTCAGTATATGAATGGATACGGTTATATGGCATTAAAATCCATTCCACTGCAAATTATTAAGTTACTTTTAACATTAGCATCATCTAAGGTTTCGTTTAGACGAAAGACCAATTTCCCATACTTCTGGAACTTTGTATTTCTCAGTGTAAGACCTGCTAGGTTTACATTGGTCCTCAGATGGTTTCAAAGGAAATGCCACTCAATTTAAGGATTTGTGTATGTTATTCATATGGCCTGTACAGCGGTGAGCAAATGAGTAACCCAGATATCCAGGACATGTATATTCTGTGCCCTGCCTACAAGCATACAGCATATCAACGCTCAGCGGATGAACAGATTACCTCAATTTTTTTTCTCTCCTCCGATTCTAAACAGTGCCTTTGCTGCAAATGTCTCCAGTCTATCCTGTTCAAGACAATCTTTTTTTTTTTAAGACTGGTGTTGCTATGAGTTTGACTCATTAAACACCCACAGTGCAATTGGTTCCATTTTGTTGAGCATGTGTTTGAAAGTTGACCATAGTTTGCTTTCTGAGGTAACCAGTGCAAATCTCATTTTGACAGCCAGGCAAGAGAACCATCTCTCCTTTTCTGGTGAGTTTGGTGAAAGCAAGGTAGCAATTTGAATGCTACAGTTTGTTGTCCAGCCAGACAATTAGTCAACACCACGATTAGCAACAAGCCTCTCTCATCAATCCAGTGTTGGCAGGTGTGCTATGAAGTTGTATTTATGGTCATTTGTTTAACCTCCAATGCTATATGTGAAGGCACTGTTTTATTTTAACTAATGGCTCTCCTTAGGGCAAACTTATCAGGCCATACCAACTACCAAAAACAGTAAACATCCACATAAATTCAGTGTTTCTTCACCCAATTGATGTTTGTGAATAGCTCTCTCCCCAAACCTGAAACCGGAGAACCAAACCTGACCTTCAAAAGGAATACACAGAGTTTTTAGGGAGAGTGGCTCACTGGTCTTACCTGTTAACGGTCTCTATTGAGAGCATAGATATCAAAATCACCCATGTGTCCCCAGGGAGTTGTGGTCGCCTAGACTCACGCAACATAGTGTGTGCTAAAGCGTTACCATGGATGATTTTGGTGTCTGTGTTCTCATCACGTAATGGGTAAGCTGACCAGCAGGCCAATCTCCCAAAATCTTAGTGTTTGTTCCTTTACTGTGCTATTGTTGTACAGCCTCTAGCAGCTCCACTGACGAGCGGCGGGCCACTGTGGAGTCACACATTGTTTGCCTGAGCTTGAAATTCTGTGTGAAGCTGTAACTCAGTATGAAATTACAGATTTGGGGGCGCAACAGACTCTTCTGCTTTGTCCTAAACCATAGAAATAACATATTTGAATGTTTAAATTTGGTGGTATTCCTTTAGCTGCTCTTTTCTACTTGCCATTTTAATCAGTCAGGAAACCCGTATATAAATGCTGCCATGTGCATGGCACTTTGAGTCAAAGCAGGAAATATTCTGTAATAGAGTTCATTGTTCTAATTGCTTCCCTGTTTGTAAGTCTGTAATTAAGTGTCCTGGTACTAGTGGCTGGTGCAAACACTTCTTTTTTTTTTTTTTAGACTAGAGGTGGATCATGCAATTACATGTTTGTGATGTCTAATAACCTACTTGTTAGATCCCAGTGTTGATGTGTCACTTTTCATAGTTTATTAGATTATCATGTCATTCACATAACCCAAACTCAGCGCATTTTAATCTGATGCCATGCTTCACTCATTTGATTTATTTCAATTCGTTTTCTTTAGTTAGCTTTGGGATTTTAAACAACGCTTAATGTACAAGATGGGCCATAATTTAAGGTCACACTCTAAAGGACCTTTTTAAAAAAAAATCATGTTTGTCATTCATCTGAAACAATTAAGCATCAGTATTGTACTGCAGTGTAGCCTGCTCTACCTTATCCTGTGCATAAGAATTAGATGAGATGGTTTTCCTTTGGTGCGGTCTAAACTCTTTGAAGAGGTCTAGGATATTACAGGGCTCTTTTAGAGATTTGGACACCCACCCTCTCAGTAGCGGTCCTACTATATGTGACAATTACTGGAAACTTTAAAGAGCAGCCTCAAATAATAATAAAAAAAAACAACTCCCTAGCTTATTAGTACCTGATTTTATTCTACCTTGACCATCAACTTTGGGTCAGATAATCCTTTCACAACTGGCTGCTACATTGTGTGACTCGGGAGAAGCTCCGCTGACCACTGGAGACCTGACAAGTAGTTCAAATGAAAAGTGAGAAATAGCTCTTGCCTCTTTCCAGTGATACCAAATGCACACCTATTGAAACAGGATTTCAGAAATCAATGTAAAATGCAGGAGAAAATGAATCAACATTTTTACATGGATTGATTTTCCTCTACCCTTTTTATTTTTTTTCCACTGCAGTTAATATTGCCAGTTATTTTTTTTATTTTTTTTTGTGTCTGTGTTGTCAATGTACAGAATTGAGAATGATTATGGAATGCAGTATTGCATGAAAATGCTAATGCATGTGTCTCATTAACTATGCAAGAGACTGCTGCTACGTAAACCAAAAAAGCAGAGCATGGCTGTTAACTTCCATTGCTTTTATTTGCACAGCATACCAATATTTAGAAATTGTAAACGACCGGATGTTTCATCTTTGCAGTCAAAATAACCCGCGATGCAAAATCTAGCCTATACGAACATCCATAATGCTTCGATGCCATAATCTTTGTTTTTGCCATTCTGTCGTTCTGTGTTTTTCATGATTGTGCTGACATATGTTCCCTTGGTGCTCCTACCAAACTGGTAGCTTACTCTTTTTTGACGAGACGTTTCAGACTCACTGTTGTATACCAGCAGGGACAATAACACTATGGATGCTATAATCTCCTCTATGTTGTTACTCGATAGTCTCATGTATGTAACGCATTGTACTTCCATTGTTTCTCTCCACAGTGACAGTAGTTTGTGAACCCCCTGTTGAAATGTTGTCAAAAGAGCAGCATCAAAGGTTTGCTCATTCCCTAATATGAAAGCAACTCATAATATATATATATACATATATATATATACATATATAATGCAATAAGATCGGAAGAGCGTCGT
>OMOV01115829.1:4640-15355 GCA_900312565.1 Beryx splendens
CAGAGTAAATCGACTTCCAATCGCATTATCTAGGTGCCTTAGTCCGATTTCGAGAAGTCCGATTTCAATCGGACTAAGGTGTTTACATGCGTTTTAAAAGTCCGATTTTAATCGGACTAAGGCAATAATTCGACTTTCTCTAACGTCATGTAAACGCACTGACTGCTCCAACAGGATTTAACGTATTCATAACACTATAATGAACAGAGTAGACAAGCAAAATAACTTTAATCTTATTTCTCCTAACTAATTAGTGTGTACAGTATATAAAACTTTCATAGTGTGATACACAATAATACAAACGCAGGTAACAAAAAACATTAAGACAAAAAGAACAACGAAAACATAAAAGTATTGGAAATAAGTCTTCAGTGTATGAAACCACCAGCAGAGGTGAATATAACAGTTTAATTCAGACACAGATGTGCCCAAAGTCACAGTCCAATCATTGTGAGCCAAGTGCAGTATGAGCCTCTCAGGCAGCTTCCTCCCACATCCTGCAGACCGTCAGTCCTGTGAGATGATGTCCAGGTTGGCCAGGTGTCTCATGGTGGGCCGGCCATGAGGACAGTTCCACGGCTGTTCGATCTCCCCCATGTGAACCACCAGCTTCCTCATCTCGCTGGCGCTCAGAGCCGTGCCGATCATCACCTGAGGAGGAGAATCACATCACTCTGTGTGGAATACAAAGGCCTTAAAAGTACAACAATTTGAATATGTTATGCAATTACCAAACGTGGAAGTAACTAATTGCGTTTTTGTCCACCAGCCAGTGTTTAGTAGGCACAGTTTACCTGCCAACTGGACAGAATGAGAATACAGAACAGGAACGTCTAACGATGATTGGTAAGCGATACAGTATTTGTCATCAGTATGAACTCACAGATTTCCGACAAGCCCTGGAGGCGAACATCTGTCTGACGCGGGACGGTCGGCACATGACCCCCGGACTGTCGCTCAACATGAAGATCAGCTCCTCGATGTCCGCTGGGCCGAATGTCCAGTTCTTACTGGTGGGCAAAGACACCAGCTTCACCCTCTCCATCACCTGGCCTACGATCACAACAAGAAAGACGTTTCAGTTTTTATATCAATAGAAAAAAGTCTATAGCTTCAGTACATTTGATCTGAGGATAATACTAAAGACAACATCAAGTCAAGTTGAGGTTTAACCGTTCTTATACAGTAAGTTGGCGCTCTCAGTCTCTTAAACCAAAGCACAGTTTCACATAAACAGTTCATACCTTCCTCATCAATAAGGAAATCAAAGCCGTTCTTTCTGAAAATCTCGATGTTCTCCATGAGTACGTTCTCACTGACGGCGGTGAGGTGAAGGTTCTGGGGGCTGGAAACACAACAGGACAACACAAACACATCAGTGATCAGCTAAAAGCGCTGAACGGTGAGACGATACATGTAACATTTATCTACAGTTGTGTTTCCTTACACTATGAGTTTCTGCCCTTGGAGCACAGTGTGCTGCTGCAGCATCTCAAAGTTGTACTTCTCATCTGTGGCATGCTGGTCAATCATAAAGATGTCCGAGTTGAGTTTGGTGATGATGAACCCCAGGTTGAACTGACCGATGATCTCCATCTCTTTGAACATGTCTTTACTGTGGGGATGAAGGAAAGCTATTTTAGTGTGCTGTAACATTAGGGGTGGGACGATAAATCAAAACTCAATATATGGCAATGCAACAAAGTGTTGATACGTATCGTGGGGCAGAAAAATGAATCGTGATATCAGCTCCATTTTATTCTGCTGTAGTCATCACAAATGAGACGGCTTGTCCATCACAATTTCACAAACTCTCCATAGAAATTATATTATTTTCACTTTGTAATGACATTTTTCAATTGTTTTTTACGTTCTAGAAAGATTTGTGGCTCAGAAATAAACTTAATTCTGCACATAACCTATATATACTCCATCGTATCGTGGTTGTATTGAATCGTGAACCCCATATCTACTCGTATCGTGAGATGAGCATATCGTCCCATCCCTGCAATATCGGTCACTGGACTGAAGAAGTGATGGCAGACCAAGTAGAATCCTACCTGATCTCCTTCCTCAGCTCATCCTCTGCACTTTGGTTTTCCCCTGGGTTGATCTTGGCCCTGAAGCGTCGGTAGTGAAGCTCATCGCTGGCCTTCTGCTTCCGCTGGTCCTGCAGCCTCCTCACCCGGCCTGCCAGCTCTCCTAATGAGAACTGGAGAGGAACCGTCCTCCTCTGTACGCGGACCGGAGCGTCCACCTTAGAGATGGAGGATCCCTCAGAGGTGGGTTTGTGATCCTCTTTCCTGGCTCTCTTGGCCTCTGGACTCAGGTTTGAGTCCTCATTCGATGTACATGGTTCAGTCTGCGGCTCCATGTGCTCAGAAACAGCATGAGTCTCATCTGGAAGTTCTTCAGCTGTCTCGTTTTTCATACTTGGTTTGTCAATCGCCAGTTCAGGAGAGTTGAACTCTGACCCACAACACAGACTGTCAGGTGTTGCTGTAGTGGAGTCACAGTCGGACAAGGCGCTGTCTTTTCCAGAGTCTACGTCACTGCCTGCCATCTTTCCATACCTGAACCCATCCAGCACCGACCTTCCCACTGGGGAGCGTTTACTTACGTCTCTTGTGGATTTCAAAGGAGATTGTAAACCAGGTCTGTGGGCGAAAGTGTTTTCCGAGCCCTTAAAGAAAGACTGCAGTGTTTTCTGCGCCGGGCCGCTGTTGGCAGCTTTTGAGGAACTCGACTTGGTCCCGTTACCGGAGCTGTGGTAGTTTGAGAAAGCAGCTTTTAGCCCAGCCAGGTTTAGAGACGACCTGGGGCTTCGAAGCACTGGTTCGGCGTCCCCTCCCGCCTCTGGGACGTTCTCATTAGACGTAACGACCTGACACCGATCCGACTCAGGCCTTGGCTCCACGGGTTTGTGGGCAGCTGCAGAGAGACAAACTTTTATCAGTGCATTCACTTGACTTGAAGTCTACGCAGGGCAATAATTCAATAATTGCGTCTTTGAATAGGATCATATCATGATGAAATAATGATACTGTGTTGTCCAATTCTGTTGTCTAAATTAATTATAAAGGCAAATACTAATCAAAATCTCTCACAAAGAAATCTAAAACAAATTTGGCAGTAATATTTGAAAATTAAAGAGTTTCAATGTGCTGAACATCAATTTGATAATTTAACATGTGATTTTATATGTAAGCACTTATTGTTATAAATTGATTTTGAAATAATTTCTTATGATCTCTGTGATACTGATTTTGTCCATATTGCTCAGCCCTAGCTCTACACACAATCACTCATAAACTAAAAAACTCCCTCTCAGTGCTTCTGCTACGCTATTGATATTACCATGCTATGATATTACTACACATTAATATTCATAACAACTGATATGCAGGCTAAATGTAACGCTGTGTTCTTACTGGTGCTGGGTAAGGCAGTGTGGTGGAGGCTGATCTTATTGACCCCCGCCTCATACATGCTGATGAGCGACGTCTTCAGGATAGCCAGCAGCAGCTTCTCCTCCTGGAGGAAAATCTGACGTTTGTCTGGCGTTACGTTCACGTCCACACACTCTGAAATAACACCACGAAAAACAATTTAACACAGGAAGGTAACGGTGAGTTTCCAAATTAACCTCCGCTTTGATATGTGCCTATTTTCTTACCTGAGGCAACGGCTATGTTCAAGGCAACAAACGGATACTGATGTCTGTTGTACATGTGATACACTTCATTTACAAGTTTGGTCACCTACAAAGATGAGAATAAGCAGAGGTTAGGCTCAAAACACGACTCGCTCACCCCTAATTTACCCTTTAAATCCAACAGTAATGACCTTAAGGGGATCACATGGCCGGTTGTTGATGAAAAAGAACTGTCTGTCCGTGGCGCTTCTCCCAACACCGTGGTCTCCTCGCGACACAAACCCAGTGATGCTGCAACACACAGTTAGTGAAAATACTCTGCTTCGTTAGCAGAGGAGGAGAACACACAGGATTCCCATGCAATGGTGCCACTGGGCCTCTGCCAATAAAAACATTTCATACTATGATTATCTTGACCAAAATGATCTCGATGTACGATATTATCTCTTTATATTATTTTTATAAACAGTACTGTAATATGGTATGAATATATTAATTATTATTACAGCCCTCCCTCTTTTGGGCAGTATAACTATTGATTTTTACCACGACAATAGTAATACTGGTTATTGTCCCATCCTTAGGTGTCACTCACGTAAAGAGATCTTTGGGTAGTTCTGCCTCCTTGAGTCCATAGTCTTCCTTAACATTTTCTGTCGGAGACATCTGCTGAAAGGGCAGCAGACTCTGTATTTGCAGAGACAAATCACAGCCTTGAGGTTACCACAAAGTTCTTCAGGAAACCAAACAATACAACCTGCAGGTCATATTAACAGTATCTTGCAAATTAACAGCGTCTTCAAGAAAAAAAGTCAAGCTGATGTTCCAACCTGTTTGGGTCCGAATATGGCTCCTATGTTGTCCCTCATGCTCTGGCTGCCGCTGGTGTTGAGCACTGGGCTGCGTTTCCCCTGCCCAGTCTGGTTGGAGCAGGTGATGCGCACGCCAGTCGAGATGATACAGTAGGACTGCACCACATGTATCATCTTGGTGTAATCCTGGAAGCACAACGCAATCACGGATTGGGCGTTTGATTGGCCACTGTAGTATAATCTCAAGTAATAAATAACGATACCAGATTATTGAGTGGGAAAGGGACAGATTAATGTTAATGTCAACAGAGTACTGTATAGACAACCAAAGATAATCACAGATAACTACTATACAGATAGATAACCATATATACAGCACAGATAACCATTGATAACCAAAGATAGCCATTGATTATTACTGTATAGATAACCAAATAACCACAGATAACCAAATATAACTTTATTTCAAGTCTCATGATGACTGGAAACCTCAGAGAAGAGTTTTGCTTGGGTTGTTTTTAAAGCGAAGTACGTTATGTTAAAAACACTGACACCCGTCATTCTCATAATTTCAAATCTAATCTACAGCAGATGCCCGAAACATCGTATTTATAACCCACCTTCTTTATATTGCGTTGGAACTCCTTGTGTCGGACGGGCAGGGTGTAGAAGAGCTGCTGCAGGCTGACTGTGGTGCCCTGCTGCCGGGGATGAGGCGAGCGCTGCACCAAGTGGCCGTTGTGGTCGAACACCAGCTTGGTCCCCACCTGGGCGGACTCATGGCACGTCACCACGCTCAGGTCACTGGGGCAAGGAGGCAAAGGGGGGGGGAGGGTTAGGGGCAGCTGATGATGTGGCAACAAAATTGAAGTCTGTGTAGAACTGTGTCCTAATTTGAAACCGTTCACTAACCCTAACCCTATAGAATAATTTGTTTTAGTTTGTTTTTGAGACATCTATTGTCTGATCATGTAGGTAAAATCCATGATCAATGGTCAGTAATAAACAAGATCTTTCATTCTCAATGGGAGGCTGGTATTCTCAATTCAGTAATATAATGTTTGGGACGGTTTCAACAAGATGACATGTTAAGAAGCCCAGTTTAAAGGAAAATAAATGGTATATACCTGTACCAAAGAGTTTGCCTATTTAGCGGGGTAGTTTTTAATAAAGCATTTGGAGGAAGAGTGCAAGCTTATGGTTCGAGCTCATTTGTATGCATGGCCAACTGTTCAATAATGTCTCTATGTGTGAACGTAGAACTGTTTTACCTCAGAGCACATAAAGAGCTGAGGGCTTCACCTCTGAAGCCAAACGTCTCCACATGGATCAGGTCAGAGAAATCCTTTAGCTTCGACGTGTGATGCTTCAACGCTGTGGAACAGAGGGGAGAGGATGCTTTTGCTCAACGTGAACAAGGTGAATCTTGACCAGGATGTACTGACAGCGCACAAAAAGCAGTGTTGACAGGAGAAAAAGGGTGACACTTACTCAGTCCTTCAAAGTTGGCTTCATCCACTCCTTTCCCATTGTCCGACACTTCCACCAGTTCAGCTCCGCTATCCTTCAGCTTGATATCTGGAATGTGCAAAGACACAATACTGTTCGTAACACCACAATGACAAGCAAACTAATAATGTGCCTCAGTACAATATATATCAGTTCTGTTAATAGACTAATGCAATCTCAAACTTGTTGATTACATGCTGTTATGCAGATGAATATTTTACACGATACACTGTGCAGTAAGTGAGAACCCTGTTGAGACACATCTGTGCTTACCAACATTGGTGGCCCCTGCATCGATGCTGTTCTCCACCAGCTCTTTGACAGCAGTGGCCAGAGTCAGCACCACCTGTCCGGAGCAGATCTGATGCACCGAGTGTTTGTCAATGGCCTTGATGGCTCCAGCTGGTTCAGAGCTGCTGAGAGGAAAGAGAGAAAGACAGCATTGACTGACAGCAATGTGTAATGGCTTCTACTTGTGCTGAATAGTTGTTACAGGGACAGATTTACACATGTACAGCTCTCTAGCAAATAACGCAGCTGTAATAAGCCCATATATTCTCTTTTGTGGAGAGAATATCAAGCGAAATCCCATTTAAAAATCGCACTTTTCTGTGACTTTGCTTGTTGGCAGACACACATACCTTATGAAACTCGACTTAAGACCTTAAGCTAATCATTAGTGTCCACTGCTGTATTCGGCATGCATATGCAGACCAAGCAGCTCATTATTTTAATAGATTTTCAACTTTTAGAACTGGTTCACTGCTCGCTACCGCCCTCCGCAGTGTATTTTGGAGTAAAGCGAGTATGGGAATAGCAGGTGACCCAATTGTAAAACTTGAAATTGTATTAAAATAACTGCTGCTTGGTGTATTGGCAGTATACCGAATTGAAGAGTGACTCCTTTGCATTCGTAAAAAGCCTTAAGCTAGATTCGAGGAGGTATATGTCTTTGGCGATAAGCAAGGCCACATGAAACTGCCAGGTTTTTGAGTGAAGTTCAGCACTGCTAGCTCTGTATACAAGACAATTACCAGGCCTTAATAAGATGGAACAGAACTCTAACGTTATAGATGAGCAGTGTAAAAAAACAACAACAGATATTCAAAAATAGTTTGGTAACTTACCAAGCATCAGTCATCTTTACTCATGGGTAGAAAACTGCAGGGAAAGAGCACGCTGTTCTCAGCAGCGTGCAGCATGTAACGTTACTGCGTCCTGCTTTTAATATGACTTCCTCTAAACGGAAACCGAGCACGAGGAAAGAGATAACGCCTGCGAGTTGTCATCCATGGGACTTAATGTGGGCTGCATTGTTTTCATTAGTGCTCAAAAACCGATGCCACCGCTTTGCATATTCACTTTGTAAACACAACCGTAAAGCGTGAAGTGGAGCTGTTCCGCGCGCTAACGGGAGTTGCGATTTGATTGTTCGCGAGCGTCAACTGTGCGCTGACATGCGCAGTTGATCTTTTTATGTACTGTATACAGATCTTTATACTGTATATACAGAACTGCGCAAAACACGATTACAATTATGGTACGTTTTCTCAGATGAAAGCATGGCTATGGTGTAATTTGCTCTTAAGAAAATGTGTATTGCAACTGTATTAATAAAAATCAGCTGAGCATATCATAATACCTCCTGCTGTTTGCACACAGGTTGAAAAACAAACCATACAAACATACAAACTAATCATTTCCTGTGATGAGCGAGCCCAGTCGCTGCTTCTTTTTGTGTCCCCAAACTTTGTAACATTTCATCATCTCGCCCGGATTTGTGACCAAATCGTGTGTTGAGATGTTAGGGTGCATGTATAACTGCCACGTGCTGTACATAAACGAAGAAATCTTCTTGCATTGCCATTCGTGCGTGCTTGGGGTTCAATATAGGGCTCTACCTCTTGCAGGACACAAGTTAGGAGTAGGGCTTACGCTGTTATTTTGTGTAAAATAATTTTAATGAGTTTGTTCCTTTTTCTATTGTCGCGCATATTGTCAGACGGTCCCTTCTCATGTGTCGGTAGAATCATGGCCGCCCGCTGATCGGCCGTGGGGGACTTACCATGTAACTGTTAACGTCTCAACAGCTGAACTTTAACGAGCCGTTTTAAGACATGGGACGTATCCAAACGTAGATATGGGGTGGATGTCGTTGTTAATGGGTCAAGTTTTAAAAAGCGAATACTTTGATGGTCGTGAACGCTTCATTATTCACAAATAAAAATGTTCAGCGGACTCCGGTCGGAGGAATGTTCCAGCAACGGCGTGAGTAACGCCTTGATTCGCCGCAACCTGTCAGCTGTCAACTTCTCAACCAGGAGACATGAGAGAAGTCTGTTCAGTCTGTCAGGCGAAGAAGACGACGAAGACGCCCAGTTTGACAGTAAGCAGCGTTACTACTGTACTTAAAACTCAGTCATTCGGTGTACTGAACCTTTACAGTAGGTGAACTTGGTGGGTGGAGCCATGCAGCGGTGTTATAGAAAACAAACCACCATGTTTTCAATATTGTCAAGCATGTGTCTGTCTACTACGGAAGCCCTAAGCGGCCATACATTCATACATTTTATTTACTCCGTTTCCCCGTGACAACGACTTAATGTAATATGTTTCCTCGAGATCTCGACTTAAGCCATTATCTCGAAATAACAACTGTTGTGTTCCCGAGATAACAGGACCATTTTCTCGAGATCTCAAGATAACGAACCTTTGTTTTCCTGAGATAACGCGATAACTTTCTCGTGACCTCGAGTATTTCTAGAGATCTCGAGAAAGATATCGCGTTATCTCGGGAAAAAGTTTCGTTATCTCGAGATCCCAAGAAAGTTATCCCATTGTCTCGAGAAAACAGTTGTTATTTCGAGATAATGACATAAATAAGTCGAGATCTCGAGAAAACAAATTAACTAGTTATCACGGGAAAACGGAGTAAATAAAATGTATGAATGTATGGCCGCTTAGGGCTTCCGTAGTCTACCTAGGGCTCGGCGACATGGATAAGTTAAAATCAGTGTCACACTAATCATTGATTTTTGTCGATATCGATAGCATGTCAGGATATGGCTTACATATGCAAAATCACGTTAAATTATCAAATTGATGGACATTGCATTGAACTGTAGGCTATGGCAATGTCAGACCAAAGTCTGAAATCTGCAAAAAGTAATTAAATCAATGCAGACAACATTATTCATTCTCATTATATAATATATTTCCAATGGAAACCTGGGTTTTGCACACTGATGGCGCTAATCAGCTGTTATAACCATACTGAGACCAGCAGTCCCTGTTTAAAACCTTCCTGCTTGTCCCAGTCTGTCCGATAATACAGACAAAACAGTTTGTATATAAAGCGTAGGCCTAACCTGTTTCAAAACCATGAGCAGTGTGAAAATGTCTAAAATATTTATTAGATCCACTTGAGAACCACCTCATCACCCCGGTGTACACAGGCCACATTTAACTGTTTTTCAATAAATATGCAAATCCTTTAAGATGAAGTTAAGTCCTTACATGGAGAATGAATTACGAAAGATAAATAAAGCTGAGTGTGAGTTGAATTCCTAATTGAAACTGCAGATTAAGTCAAATCCTAGCGAGGTATAGTGTCAGTTGGGCTGATCAGTTAGGCTCTACTGACTTTCTGCTTTCAAAGGGTGAGTCAGTAGACTTCCACCCTGCTTAATCTTGCGGTATGATGAAATGAGAGTAATGGAGTGTTGGGGAACTTTGCCAGACAACATGGCCACTCCTTTTATTTCTGGCTCACGGCACCCCCTCTCTGCCCCGGTCATATGTTTATTACATATACAGTAGGTGGAAGGGAGGGGAGGGGGCCGCTGCGTGCTGGTCCAGCCAGATAAGCATTACCGCTGAGCACACACCCCCTTGTGTATAAACAAGATGGGCTCATTTGCTTCCTTCGAGGTGAAGCTCGTGAGTTCTTGATATTACACTGCAAGCGTTTTATACAGGAAAAATGGACCCGGGGGGAAAAGACATTGTTGAAATGATAGCGCGAGTTATTGCTGAAGGTAAGACAGCTGTGGTTCTTGTGTAGAGAAAAAAAAACATTGTGAATATATGAGTGTGAACTGTTTGTTGTGTGTTACAATCCCTGTTAATGAAGCGTTCAAGGCCAAGTTTCATTGTAAGACGTTTGCAAGAAAATGAAGCAGTTGATTCTTTTATTGTCATCTTTCACTAACGTTCAACGCCACTTGCTTTCGCTTCCTCATTGTTGCCTCTTTTTTTTTTGCATTCTCAGCTACTGACTCAGATAATAACCGTGAAGTACTGATGGCTGGGAAGCATTACCCGTCCATCCAGGAGTTTGCCTCAGCGATCCCCAACCACCTCCTCCTGGGCTCCCTGCTGGAGCACCTGTGCTTCGTCTACGAGAGGAATCCAGCACGCTCACGCATGCTGTTCAAAGGTAGCCGTTGACGTTTTCTCATGGAATCGACGGAGATCACTGCGTTTATTACCATTAAAAGCAGCGTTCCTACACACCTCCGGAAAGGCTGGAGATGTCTAGAAAAAGAATCGGGTATTTTCTAGGTGTTGAAAAGTTTGGAAATCGCACAAAAAAGTTTAGAAAAATGCAAAAATGTTGTTATAATGTCCCAATGTACATGCAACTACACATTTTCAGCTCTTTAGACCCCTGTCATCTCAAATGTTCTGGTATTTGTCACTATGAAGAATAATCTTCATCGGAAGAGCACACGTCTACA
>OMOV01115840.1:0-10896 GCA_900312565.1 Beryx splendens
CTATATGTCATGAGTTGATGTCACACTTTGCCACTGGCCAGTAGATGACACCCTCCAACGCTTCAACATTTTCTGGTTGATGTATTCATTACGCCTAGAGAGAGTGACTGAGTGTGTGTGTGTGTGTGTGTGTGTGTGTGTGTGTGTGTGTGTGTGTGTGTGTGTGTGTGTGTGTGTGTGTGCGCGAGAGAAAGAGAGAGAGAGAAAGAGAGAGAGACAGAGAAAGAGAGAGAGACAGAGAGAGAGAGAGAGAGAGAGAGAGAGACAGAGAGAGAGAGAGACAGAGAGAGAGACAGAGAGAGAGAAAGAGAGAGAGAGAGAGAGAGAGAGAGCGAGAGAGAGAGACAGAGAGAGAGAGAAAGAGAGATTACTCATCCTTTTTAGAAGAGAGGATGTTTCTATCACAGAACTGGCAGATGATGAACATGACACCACGCAGTAGGTGCCGATGTTTCATAGCAGGAAAAACAATCTGGCGGATCTATAAGGCTTAAATGTGTTTAGTCTGTTAATGACTAAACAAGCTGCACAATATGCATTATGCATTGTCATCAAATGTATTTTCTGAATATAATGTATGTTGGCACAGAACATGTAGAACGCCATTTTAACCTAAATCAGACATCTAAACTTTTGGGAAGTATTATGTACCTGATAATGTGATGCACAGTTTGTTTACTTTTGATGTGATATTATGTTTTTATGCTCGATGCCTCCACGTCTTTTACAATCATCACATTGACTCGGCTTAAAAGTATGAGCTGCTGTAATAACCCCAAAATGCTGCACATTTGAAATCCATTATTACTTTTGTTTTTACTATTGATTTTTTTTTATTGTGTTACCAAATAAAACTATAACTTATGCTCATGCTGGTGTTGGATGATTGGGCGTCTTGTGGATTTCTGTAGTTGTTCTTAACACTGGTCAGTCAAGTAATCAGAGATGGTAGCTTTGGTTTCCCAGACAAAAGGGAAAGGTGGGTGCTCCTTTTCCAGGTCACCAGGTCCGCACCCGGAGAAACACCACAGCAAAGTCCCATCAGGCGCTCTGTGCGACATGACGCTGCTGTGCGCTGCAAAAACTGTCAAAGCTGTCATCTAAAACTGAATCTAGTATTTCCTCTTTAATCTTTATTTTCCTTGAAGCAACCGAAACAATCCAATGCCCGTGTGGTGAGATCATTTAATTGCTATGCAGTTAAACTTGTTTCATGAATCCTCTTGAAAATAAAAGTGACAACGTGTTGAAATAAGGCACATCACTCAGTATAAAGATAACGTCACTCCATTTAAGAAAATTCCTGAAAAAAAGTCCATTTCCATTGGCAACAAGGGGATTTAATTCACCCCACTGAAAGACTTTTTTCACTTGTTTCAAGAAAACCACGGTTTTAAGATGCACAACACTCTACAGGAGAGCATATTTTAGCATGGGTGGCTCTAGTGGAAAGCAAACCAAGCCTTACCAAATGATCTATACAGCAGTGTGACTTATTATTATATATATTAAGTGTGACTTGCAGCGTCATTCGATGAATAATGTGCTCTCTGGTTGATCTGTTTCAGGCTTTTCCTAATCTTGGTAGGGAAATGAGGCTCCATGTGAAACATAAAACTGGCAGCATGCAAATATCCACCAGGCCTGCGTCCTGGCCAGCTGGAGATACCGATGTAAATGAACCCTTATGGTTCACACTCAGTACATAGAAGACCTGCACTTCAGTTTTATTGCCATTCCAGTTGCATTATCATACAGGCACAATCTTCCCCTTCCTCAAGAGCATGAGGTACACCTAAAACTGAACATGGGCAGCAAACAGGGAAAGGCTACGTGAGCAGAAGACACCTACAGTGCTTCAGCCTGTCTTCTGTATCACCTGTCTGTGAAAGGCTGACAGGCTCACAGGTTAACTCAGTAAAAAGGGAATGACACTTCTGGGAATCAAATGCATCACTTTGTTCAGAGCAGGATGCATACGAGTTTCACTTAATACACGCCATTTTACTGCGATTAGGATGGTTTTTCTGCAAATCCCTCTGAAACACACGGTTCACCAGAGGGGTCAGTGGTCAGTAACGGCAGCCCCTTTCCCCCCAAGAAAGGACTAGAATTTGTTTAGAATCTACTTTCGGCCTAAAATATGTTGCTATGTAGTTGCTTAAAATACAAGATTTAAATGTCTCATCTCAAAAACAGAGTTAGTTTTGTTAATTTTTTTGAAGGTTCACTTCATTTTCCAGGCTCACACAGAAACCACACAGCCTTGGTGAGGCTGTAACCAAGCAAGCTCCTGTTTGAATGACAGGTGGGTTGATGGCTGGATTTATGATCCCCCAAATCTATTTGGGGGGTCACAAATAGCATTTATTTTATGACCCCAAATAGATGCAGCAGCAGCAGCAGCAGCAGTAGCATCTATTTGGTACCCTCCACAATTACAACCATGAGATTATTTTTTATGGCAATAATTTGATCAGTGCATTTACTCTAATCCATATTTTTGGCATCAAATTCAATATCCGATCAATATTGCAATCTTTGTCTTTGTGTTCCGAAAAATGCAGAATTGATTAAAAGCAGGATTACATGATCTCTAATCCATATCCCAATATGAATGATCGGAATCTCATTTATTGGTTTTGATTGAAATTTTGTGATTTCTTTCAATTTGATTACTGAAATCCTAAAACTGTACGGGCTCCGGCCCAGAGCAGCTCTGCCTCCATGAACAATCTGCACAACTAAAACTCCACTGTGCTGCGGAGTCTGTGCTGCTGGGCTCAGTTCATGAATGGTGTCATCAATCCCAGTTCAGCTGAGGAACTGGGATGTGGAAAAACCTCCAGGAAACAGAACTGGAATTGAATTGGAAATGAATTAAGTTGAATTTATAGCCAATTCAACTAAATTCTGTGAAATTCCATGTTTTTCTTTTCTTTTCTTACCACATATTAGACTACAGCTAGTGTTATGTTATCAGTACTGAATATTATAATACGTTAAAGGAACCTTTCAGGTGGTATTTGATGCAGAACATGTAGCCTAATTATAATATATATAGGCTACATTATGACTGAATGTATTTGATTTGTTTAACTGTCTTTTCATAGAATTTAATGGAACTCAATTATATTTCCTGTCACTCCAATTCAGTTCCCATCCTGTTCCCTCAGCTGGGTGATCTGACTCGAAGTGAATGTGAATGCATCCCCCACTCAGTCCGACGCAGCTGCACTAAACTCCCTGCATGTCCCTACATGGCGCTGGCTCACCTGCAGCCGCTGTCCGGTCCGGAGGGAGGCGCCTGGTTTTGATTTAATTCGCCCAGGTGAGCGGGGCCATATAACAGCTGAGATGAAGGCTGGAGCCATTTCTTCCACCAGCGTCTGTTAGCGGCAGCGGGGAGGTGAGTTCTGACAGCAGTCCCGTTTTCTACATTTGAAGTTTTATATTCTGTTTTCTTAATTTGAAACTTTATATTCAGTCTAGAAACTGGAGGTTAGAGCGGTCAGAGCTGCAGGATGAAGGTGCATTGGGTGGGAAATTAAAAAAAAACAACTAATGCTGTGGCGTTTTCCCCTCGACGCTGTAGTTAATTAAACATCAGCTGCATTTTTTCTGGAGATGTGCTCAGTTAGCGGGCTGGTGTAGAGTCCATGCAGCCTGTTTTTAAGATGTGAGAACATGACGCCTGAGCCTCAGAAGCGAAGTTAATTAATAGCAGCGTGTCTGAGGAGACGGCGTTCAGCCACTTGGCTCACTGATCATGACGGGAATCAGTGATTAACTACAAACATCAGAACTAAGAGTCGGAATGTGGCTCGGCATCATCCACGGACCTGATGGATCATAAATTGCACCCAACATGAAGCCTGGAAACCCTCCAGAGCTTCTACTTAATAGCTGCGCTCGTCTCCTTACACGCGCACACGCGCACCCACACACGCACAATAGCCCGGCCGTGCATTATAGATGGGAGCATGTCTCTCCGTTTGGGATAAGCATCATCCACCTGCAGATGCCAGACTGTGTGTGTGATGAGAGACGCGCGGCTCTGTGGAGAGCTAATCCGCAGCGTGGAGGCATCAGCTCGTTAATGTAGCCTAACGCAATGCATGCCATGATCCAAAATCCTGTTTGATCTGCAACCAATAGCAGTGTCACGCGCCCTGCAGGGGGCCCGTCTTTTGTCCCGCTGTGAGACCGGAGTTGGAGGTGAAACGACTCGCCCCCCTGCAGCAGCGTCTCACATGTCTGTTAGTGAAGGGCGGCGGTAAGCCTAGATATTTCAACTGTTTGACTCTCTGTAGCTCCCGACCCACCGCCAGGCCCCGACCCTGAGGTTTACCAGCTTTACCACATCACAGGGGCAAGGTGTGAGTGATGAAGTGAGACCATACATCATGAATAGATCATCACACATAACTGAGATTAAAGTCCACATTGGAACACTCCTGCTGCTCCAACGTGGACTTTAATCTCAGTTATGTGGACTTTAATCACATAACTGAGATTAAAGTCCACATTGGAGCAGCAGGAGTGTTTTAACTGTAATGAAGCCAGACCAAGGTAGAACTATAAACATGCTTTTTGCCATTTGCACTAGATGCCATGTTGTTTCACAGTGGGGATATCTACAGCAGCTGCCTTTAAATTAAACTGACGATATAAGTATGGTCAGCTGTTAAAGTTGCAATGAAATGACTTTTTGACCTTGTTGGCTAATTCCCCATATCATAACATGCTCATATTTAACGATGAATGGCAAAAACTTTACAATATTTTTATTTTCTTATATTTTTATATTTAAAATCCTGTTACTTTTACTTGTTGGAAAGCTGTCTTTTGTGGTTACTTCGTGGCGTACCAGTAGGCGAAGATAAAACACTAAATAAACTTCAACTTCAACACTTTCAAAGTGACACAAGTGGCAACATGGTACAGTCGTTATTTATTTGTTTACAGTATTTTTTTAAATTGTTTTTGGCCTTTTAATTTCTGGAGCAGTGTTGGAGGAGGCCAGTGGTTCTGCCCCAACATCCTTTCAACCAGACATGTGCTGAATACGGGAACATGATGCCACCAAAACGCCATTTTGCTGTGACTTTCTGTTCTGTGAAAGCAGTTAAAAAAGTTTGTGTGGTTGTTGCTTCTCTTGAATTTACCCCAGGCGTTCACTGTAGGACTGAATCATGAGTTCCCAGCTGGAGAAGGCCATGGAAAGCCTCATCAAGGTGTTCCACTCCTATTCTTCAAAGGAAGGAGACAAGTACAAGCTGAGCAAGCTGGAGCTGAAGAATCTTCTGCAGGGGGAGCTGGAAGACTTCGTGGCGGTGAGTGTTCCTCCAGTCCAAAACCCCCGGTCCCTCCCTGCACGTCACCTGGTGCAGGACGACAACCCAGTCTCACGGCAGTTCGTGAAATAGTCACGAAAATTTTATCTATAGATTCGTGTACATGGGCACGTTTTTTCCATTTTTTTTTCGTGAAATGAACGACCTGACGACCTGAATTACATTCCACCATGAATTTGAAAACGTAAGTTTAGGCAACTAAAACAACTCAGTTAAGGTTGGAGAGATGGTTTGGTTATGGTTAAATAAGAGAAACGTGTGGCTTATGGTTGAAATGTACTTTGAAAACGCTGGGAATCGAACCCCAGTAGTCGGCATCGAAGGCAAACGTATACGCCCATCCGCCACCCTGACCACCGCTTTATTTCAGTGTCACACTACTTCCTGTTTATAGCTCCCGAGTCCCGACTGACAGACAAAAAAACGTGTTGCAGGCACGAAAGATACTTCCAATTGAAATAGTAGTAGTTGTAAGTAGTAGTTTTAATAGTTTGAAAGTCGTGCTGAGTGTCATGCAAAAAATGGAAAAATCGTGTCCATGTACACAAATGATTACAATTTCATGACTATTTCATGAACTGCTGTGAGAAACTGTTGAGGATGAACTGCACGCGACACTAAGCACTTCAATTTGCTTCAGCTTTATTTTAGTCAATTTCAGAGTTCACTGGGAGTAATTAGTGCTCCCTTGCTGGAGCAGCAAGGCTTTCTATTTTAGATATGATTCCTCTCAGATACAGTCACAGATACCTTAAACTCTGAGAAGAGCTGAGAATCAGTTAATCAGTCTCTTAATGCATCATTTGACAGGGGGGGCAGCCAAGTACAAAAATGAGAGCACCCCCCTCAGAGCCATTCAGCAAACTGAGCTGCTGGTGCTGGTTTCCACTCGCGCTGTGGGAAGAGGGGTAGTGCGTCCCACAGCCTTTTAATCTGCATGTCATTCACAGCGTTTGGTATTTAAGTGACTAGCAAATCCCTTTCATCATATCTGCCATCTGTATCCAGCGTAAAGCATTAAACACCCTTAACTGTATCCTGTTCTGCCGCAATGACCCGGTTTCCCCTCGGATCAATAAAACTCATCATATCATATTATGGTCTGTGGCATGTTTGGCGGTGGCTTTGTCAGTTGGATACTAATGTGCAGTAAAGCACTCTTGAGAACCTCAGATTTTTAAGGTTAACTCGGCTAACGCTCCTTTGAATCTGATCAAAGGAGCGCTGAAACCAGTGACATTTCTCTTTGACTCAATTTTCCCTGTGATGTTTCTACTCTCAGGCCAGCAAGGACCCGCTGGTGGTGGAGCGGATTATGAAGGACCTGGATGAGAACCAGGACGGACAGGTGGACTTCCAGGAGTTTGTCGTTCTGGTCGCTGCGATGACGGTCGCCTGCAACGAGTTCTTTGTGGAGTGCATGAAGCAGTGACCGCCTGCAGCTCCGAGCTCAGGCTGCCTGCTTTCTGGAAGGTCTCTACAGTTACACATCTAACCAATTAAATTTGTTTCCACACCATTTTCATACTTGTAATGCAAATCATGTTATGGGCATGGAGGCTCCAAGAAAACGATTCTTTCAAAAGATCTCATCTTTATAAGTACTGTTTTCACCACCGGTTCTGTTGTGAGCACGGCTGCTTTGTAATTCATGAGTTTATATCCTATTTATCGACATATATGTTGTATTGTTGAAATGTAAATGGTAACGCTCCAGCGTCTCTCTAATGAATAAAAAAGGGCCTATTGGTGGAATTCACATTTTCTTCTACATGTGTGTGTATATGATAAAACATGTTTAATGTAGATGGTAAAATTAGATTTTGTTCAAGTGGTTAAGTTGAAGGTTATTGCATTTTCAAACACCCATCCTTTTTTCCAGGCAGTTTCAGACAGACTGCCTGGAAAAACACATTACAACTGGACTTGGTCCTGATTGGCTGCCTTAATAAATAATTACTGATACCCACCCACTCAGGACGGTTCGCTGCATTTGAACTGGAAAGGCTTCACTCAGCAGGTTTACCTCATTTGAATTAGATGAGCTGCTGTCAGCCAATCAGGGTCCAGTATTGTGACGACCTAGTCTTCACATTCATTCAGTGAATTCCCTTTAATTTGCAAAACATCAGGAACATTCTTCTCATTCTGAATCATGAAAACTGAGAGGTATGGGACCTTCAAACCTGTAAGAAGATCTGTCCACCAGCTCCATGAAGGGAACCTGCAGCACCACCCGGTGGTTGGTTTGCACACACCATGTCATCTCCAGGTCCTGACGTCATTCATCGATCACCCAGCGGTGCTGCTCCCTTTGTTTCCAAAACGGCGGCCGTGCGGCGCGACGAGCACGGGGCCGGGAAGGTTAGATGACGTCAGTCCTGGAGGCTGTACGATGTCGTCATTCACCAAACATGGCTGTAAAGATGAAAAGGAAGACGGCAGGTTAACAGCCATGGCCTCCATCAGCTCTGGAATTATAATGGCATTTGCATACAATTTGAATTTGTCTTTGAATTATTGATATTCTTATGCACTAGGCCTATATGTTGCATATTGCATTAGGTGGTTCAAGTCTCTCCTGGTTTAACCTTTTTTCACTGCAATTCCTCCAAAGTGCAAATATTTGTTTATCTGTTTTTGAGTGATATTAATCCTGGAGGAAAACACCTCGTCCATTCATGCTGTGGCTGCCCATCCAGTGTTTTCTCATTCTATTTAAATGATGGATGCACACAGATTCTTAAAGCACACAGGACCTCATGGTGGAAATACACTCTTTGTTCCATTTCCCCCCTCTGAAACCACGCAGGCCTGCATTTTGCTCATAAATAATGTTTCAGCTTCAAAGTACGTTTATTCAGCTGTCAAGACTTTCAATCCGTCGTTTTAAGAGTGAAAACATATCTGTAAATTATTCAAATATGCATAAACACCCAGCAGGGGTGTAGCAGGAGGAATCTCCATCCAGCTCCAGTCAGAAGAGCAGAGTCACTTCCATCATCTGTCATAAACTGAAAACTTTTAGCTCACATCGTCCTCTTCCCACTGAGCGATTCACCCTCGACTTCCTCTCTGAAATAATCCTTCTCCTGTATTTCTCATCCTAGCTCTTATTCTCGCACCCGCTGACATGCTCCTTCTGCAGTGTCAGGAGTAATGTGCCAGCACTAAAACCAAAAGTTTTAACTGTTTGGCTTGATGCATGAAGAGAAGACTTGAGCCTTGACTTGGGTTCTGGTGACTTGGGTTCTGGTGACTTGGGTTCTGGGGACTTGGGTCCTGGTGACTTGGGTCCTGGTGACTTGGGTTCTGGGGACTTGGGTTCTGGTGACTTGGGTTGTGATGACTTGGGACTGGACTCTGACTTGTACTCTGATGACTTGAAAAGGTTTCTAAAGTCTTGACTTGAGATCTTGTGTTTGTGTAAATGACTCAGATTGAAAGTGATGAGATTTGTTCCAGCAGACGACTGAATTTAAATTCTGTTTTCTGAATTTGTATGGAATGATTGAATTTATTGAAGTTGAAACTGATTATAGAAATCAAACTCATGATGCTCTTACCAAGTTTTTATCCTATTAAAACCAGATTGCATCGAAAAGTCCAGATATTTAGTTTTCTTTAAGATAGGTAACGGATACTGACTTGACTTTGTATTCTGCACTTGAGACTTGACATTAATGACATGGACTTGACTTGAACTTGAATTGAGAATTGTGCCTCAAGGCTTGAGACGTGTCTTGGTCACACCTCTGCCTTGGACTCCTTATTTTTACTTTTAGAGTACTTTTTGGTGATCTAGGAAGTGAAGTTTATTCTACTGGTGCACCCACGGTAAGTCGCTGTGGGCCAGAAAGACAGCTGAAGCCTTAAAATGCTAAGATTCTTGAAGATATGGGTTTCTTTATCCTGTTTAAAAGAAAGATGTGAAAATAGGTTAAAGACAGTGGTTTTGTGGTCTGTAGGCTCGTATGCTTGCAATTTTTGGAGATCTAGGAAGTGAAGTTTATTCTTGCACTGTTGAGTCACCCTGGGTGAGAAAGACAGCTGAAGGTTTAAAATGCTAAGATTGTGGAAGATGTGGGTTTCCTTATCCGTTTTTAGATGCAAATGATAGGCGGCCCTTTGCAGAGTGAAAGACTGACTGTATGTCAATAGCAGTGAAAAGTGACAGTGAGGATTATTGACATTTTAGTCTAAAAAAGAGCTATAAAAAAAAGAAAGAAGAAGAAATCCCAGAAGGCAGTCTGGTGAAAGTGATTACAGCGGGGCCAATCAGCCTAATGAAAGGCACAGCTTGAGTGAAACAGCAGTAGGGCCACAGAGGCCACAGATCCGTGTCTTCATTAACACAAGCGGGGCGAAGACGCACCGAGGTCGAGCGCAGTCCTCAAAAGGATCCGACACAATGCGGTCTGGAGGAACTCAACACCGGCCCTTACAAAGTCTGGAAGCGTCTTCAATTATGTAACAACGACTTGTCTGGTAGTCGTTTAGGCTGAACACCATCCGGAACACGAGCCCCGGTGTAATGACGCAGCCTGCGCCCGCTGCACAGACTGGGAAATGCAGAGCAGGGACCGGGTCCACCGGGTCCAGATGGATGGCAAAAAGCCTCCGGAGGCTGTATGGAGAGTCAAGAATTGTGGAAACAAAGCTGCACTGCTTTACCTACATGAACCAACACTGCCATCAAGTGTCGTGACTGAAACCTGCAGAGAGCCACACCAACTGTCAGTATGTCTAGTCTACTTCTTTTTTTCAAATCAGCATTATTTTTTGCTTTTATTATTATATATTTTATTTTTATTATTGTATTACGATTTTACTTATCTATTATTATTTTACCCTCATTGATTATCTCTGTCTCTCTTTGTTTCCTGGTTTTAAATGGATGTTTGTGTTGTTTTTACTTATTTTACTGTTCCATTTTATGTCCCGCACTCTGAGCTGCAAAGTAAACTGAACTGAAATTGTGAGTAACGTCTCCAACGTCACCGAAAAGCCAATTTCAGGCAAACAGGAGGATTTAGCCGTGTACACACAGAGATACTATTAGATTTAATCATTGTTATTTTAATGTATAGAGTTTCATATTACAAGTTTAACCTCCAGTGGCCAAGCAGCAGCAGCAGACGGCGGCTCCCAGATGTGCAGTTGTCATGTGAAGCAGTGCATTGCTGGAAAAAGAGGATTCAAATGAAAGCAAATCCTCCCTGGGTGAATAAAGGTTAGAAATTAAATTGTGAGTGTTATCTATGTGACACACCATTCAAGCGTGAGTGAACACTGGTACACCCTATCTGTAGTGAGCCAGCCTGCTAAACAACATGGAGTATTATAGCCTGCAAGCTGTTTTATTTTTATTTTTTAAAGGTGTGAGACAATATCTGGACACATCAAACCCCCTCTCTCACACACACACACACACACACACACACACACACACAGACAGACACAAACACAAACACACACACACAGACACACACAGACAGTCCGAAGATCGGAAGAGCACACGTCTGAACTCCAGTCACAC
>OMOV01115842.1:1819-18910 GCA_900312565.1 Beryx splendens
CCACAAACCAAAACACACACACACACACACACACACACACACACACACAAAAGTGTCTGTGCAGACACAGGTCACAAGTGGGAAAGCTTCATCAAAGTAACGTCCTTCCCCCAGATGAGCATACCTCCTTCGGCACCTGCAGAGACAAAGCACAAATGAAATGTGATGTCACCTCCGCTGTACGTACGAGAGTTCAATCATCCTGGAGAAACGCAGGGTGGTTCAGGTCGTGTGTGTTCAGTACCTCGTAGATGGAAAACCCGATGGTGAAGAGCTTGGCCCCCTGGCTGCGCTCCTTCCTGCGGCCCTTCTGCATCAGAGACACCACCACAGTACAGGCCACCTGCTCGTCCTCCGGGTCGTCGTCCTCCTCGTACAGACGCAGCCGGTACTGCGGGTTCGTCCAGAACGTGTCTGGAAAATACGGGTGTATTGTGCCAATACTCAATATCACTGAATTTGACTGTTTTCATGCCCCAAAAAGTATTCTGAGTTTCCCTAAGAATTGTATTCTTGTCAGGGTGGAAAAGCCTCTGAAACACCATCATGGGACACTAAAACTCTCCACTGAAACCCAGATTCATGAAATTCTGTAATTTCCAAAAAACATTAGGAAGATGGCAATAGAAGAGCAATAGAAGTTGTATATAGCTAGTACATATGACTGTCAGATAAGATCCCTCATGCATCATCATTACAAACAGGTTTCGCAGCCAAGCTTTGTTCAAGCCCACAGAAGTTCATTTTAAATTCTAGTTAAGCTCCCAAGGTTTCCAAAGACACCAAACATGTCAGGCTGAATTACAGGGACATGTGTATAAAATGATGCACAAGATATCTAGAGATTTCCATTAAAAAAGGTTTGGATATTTCACTCAATATAAGCAGCTAGAGCTTCAATGAAGCATTGGAACGAGCAGATTCAGGATTTGTCACACAGTATGGAAAAAGTATTATTTTTATACGTTTGAAGCTATTTAAGGGGGAAATTAAGGGGAAACTCAGGGTGCAAGTGGTCATATGGGGAGAGTGGTAAACAGATGCAACCTCTCTTTATGCATATTAAAACATGCTGACTGTAGTCTGTAATGGCTGACAGAGGGAGAGGGGGGAGGGGAGGCGAACCTGGGAAGTTCCTGCAGCCGCCGGCGGAGTTGCCTCTGACCCAGCGGCCCTCGTTGACAGCCACCGTCCAGCTGTGTCTCTCCTCGCCCTGCAGGGTGTCCGGGGTCAGGTTACAGATCTCCAGCTTGGTGAAGTTCCTCTTGAAGTCTTCAAAGGACATCCTGGTGGGGGGAAAGTACGGAAGAAGATTAGGGCCACATGTGAAAAATGTATTTGAGTTCTGACTTCTGAGTTTAAAGTCAGAATTGTGAGAGAAGAGGAAGCTTGTAGGGGGGAAATGAAACTTGAGAAACTGGGAAAATGTAGATGGAAAGGAGTCAGATATGAAGGAAATGTCACGTTGGTTTTACTCACCAGAACTCGCTTGCCTCGACAGTCTGCTTCTTTAAGTTGTCCCTGTCTGCGATGGACAGGGTGGACCATTCACCTGAACTGTGGGAGGATCAGTTCAAAAATCATACAAACACAACACAGCATGGCCCGCTGGGATGCTGCTTATTGTCAGACCTGGGTCAGATAGCATTTACAAATACTTACTCATTTTTGTTTTAATGTCTGAGCATCAGGACACTGTTGGCAAAGTTGACAGTTGACAAAATATTCATCTTAACCAGCTCATTTTACCTTTTCAGCTCATTCTACTGCCTATTTGGCAATTTATGCCAAAACAAATTTTTTTTTTTCTTGTATTTTTATATCAAAATTTGACTTCCTGCTTTTGTGGTGACATCATCATGTACCAGGAGGTGACATAAAAATTCCAACCAATAAAAGCATCTTGTTTTTGAACTATCCCGCCCCTTTGCCCTTTCCATCCAATAAAACTGCCTTTCTCTCCCTAACTGATATCCCATTGGTTTACCCTTTTGAATGAGCCCCCCCTCCCTGCTTTATGTTCCGCCCCAACATCCTGCTTCAACAGGAAATATAGGCTACTGTATAAACTGTAAGGAGTGTGATGCTCTCTAAATGCTGACGTAAGAGAAACAGAATTATATGCAAATATTGTATGACCCCGGCATGTTATCAAAGGGCTCAGATCAAATCTTACTTTATGCTCCATGGTCCTTTCCATAGCACCCAGCCCCAGGGATTGCGCATGCGAATCAGGCGAATCCTGGTGTCCTGTGGCCTCTGGTCACACTAAAGACAACACCGTGTAGCATGAAGCACATTATCTGTAATTCATGCAAAAAATACCAAATCCGCACTTAGTTGTTCAATTTAAGCGTACCTCCTCCAAAGCGATGATGGAGTAGGCGTGGCCTCTGACCAGTCCCAGATCAGTCCGACTCTCTATGTCACCGGCTGAAAAAACCTGGAACAGACATACAAGTCATATGGGGTGACAAAATTGCACTTGTTTCCATTCATTCCATTCAGAAAATTGTATTTGCATGGGAAAATGAAATGAAATTGATGATATTGTGTCACCCCATTAGCAGATTTTTGCATTTGTTTTAAGGAAAATAAGATTTTAAGAGGCAACACCAGACTAAATGACTTGGAGACATGGAGATTTTTACAGTGCGCCACCACAACGTCCTTAACATCCACCTCCTTTTCTCTTTTTACTTTTTGATTTCATGTTTCAGTCAAATGTGTTGCTGTGTGGCATATGAGATACAACCATGTTTGTCATCTTACCTTTTTGTTTTTTTTTACTTTTGAGGTGAAATGTCCCAGGAGTCCCAGGACATCCCAGAACACCCCAAGCCCCCCTGATTCCTTCATCTCACCTGCACACGCTGTTATTCTTCTCTCTGTGTCTCTGTGTTTTATGTGTAAACACTGTTACAGTAAGCCTCTAAACGCTCACATCTATGGAGCAGCCCATCAGCGAGCCTCTCGCCAGGGCCTTCTTCATGATCTTGTAGAGATCCGGGGGCGCCTCTGATAAATCGAAGAACTCGGTGACGCCCCCCGTGAAGTCCTCCATGGCTTCCAGGGTGTTGCCTCCCTTCAGTGCCTCATAGGAGCCGTGCAACCTGAGAAAGAGGTGTACAGAGTGTGGCTGTGTCTGGGATTATGACAGTGTCTGCAGCCAATTGGAGAAACATAAGGACGCAGGAGTAATGAGCCCAGACGAGACTGCACTGTAAAAATATACCCCATAACAAGACATTTGGTCTAGTAGTGAGTCTTGAAGTCTTGTTTTGCTTGAAACAAGTGAAAAGAAATCTGACAGTGAGGTGAGATAATATGCAAATTCACTGCAAATCATCTTGTTTGATGGATTTTCTTGAATCAAGTGACATCTTGAAACTTGTAGATCCTCCTTATTTCATGATATTGCCAAAAATTGTGAAAAAAAAGTGAAAATGCATTGGAAACAAGTTCAACTCAAAATGATCTCATGCCTGGCAGATTTTTTCACCTGTTTTTCACTTCAAAACAAGATTTTAAGCCTCAGATCAGACTAAATGACTTGTTAAGATGACGTTTTTTTCCAGTGTGCGTTAATTGTAGAGGGGTAGGAAATCTGAACCAGGTTGGATGAATTCACAGCAGCACATGGAGGTGAGGATGTGATGAGTTGTGCACCTCCACTTTGCGGAGGATATTAATAGACGTGAGTATTAATCACACTCACTTGGCGTAGGCTTTTTCCAGGAGCGCACTCCAGAACTCGTTGTTCCTGTGAGACTTGGTAAACACTAGCTGGTTGTTCAGGGTGGGGATGCGGTCGTCCACAACCACATCGATCCATTCGCCATAGCGCCAGAACTGAGTTCAGCAGACAGAACAGAATGAAAACAGAGTCATGAGTCATAGGTGCCATAAGGATGGCTGTTTAGGATAGGAGTAATCATTTTTCCAGGTATTGGTCAATCATTGTTTTGGTTGTTTCCTGAATGAATTCTAAGCACATTATAGGTTATATACAGATAATCAACTAATAATTCCAACACTCTAATCTAATCTAATTTGATGTAATCTAATATAATCTGATTTGATCTGATCTGATCTGATCTGATCTGAACTGAACTGATCTGATCTGATCTGATCTAATCCGATCTAATCTAATCTGATTTGATCCGATTTGATCTGATCTGATCTAATATAAAATAACATAAACAAAAAGAAAAAGGAACTAATCTAATCTAATGAATATCATAAGAGTATTTACATGTACAACTGCATTACACATCCACTGGTAAATATTAATCACTATTTCAAATGTAGACTTTAATTTTGGAGGATATAGAATTTCTTTATTGTTCACTGTGCCAAATGTTGATTTGTATGTGTGTGTGTGTGTGTGTGTGTGCGTGCGTGCGTGCGTGTGTGTGTCTGTTAGGGCGTAGGTTGTCCGGGGGGGAGGGTCAGCTACACCTGGAAGTGGAAGATGCCAGCGTAGTTCTCAGTGAAGCTCTGGTCCGGGGGAATCACTCTGTACAGCAGCTTCTCGTTCAGCGTCAGGCAGGCGATGGCAGCCAGCAGCCAGCAGTCACCTGTCAACAGATTCACGGAGTTATGAAAGGCCTTGATCCAAACATACCACTTCATAAACTAATGCAGTTGTCAGTTAAAGCCGCGCTGCAGGTGCCAATCCTCAGCAATAGTGAGATAACTAAGGATAGGCTCATTCTCACAGTGCAGTGTATTCCTGGCTCTGACGGACGCGCTCGGTCTGCACCACACATGCCTTGGCTCTATGTTGTGCTCCATGTATTCTCCTCTCGCCCTGTCAGCCAACTGAACAGGAGCGTTTCTGTTTGCCCTCAGCTGCCCTGCGGCTCCCAAACTAAACCAGCTCATTTAGAAAAAAGGGTGTGACAGAGTTTCAGAGTTTATTCATACCTAAAATGAATTGAATAATTTTGAGGACTTACACAGAAAATCTGGAAAAGAGTGGAAAACATAAATCTCAACTTGGTCTCGCCAAACACAGCTCAAGAGAGTTTTACATTTCATAGGCAGCGTAATGTGTTTGACTTGATCTGAGACATTTATTCAAAGGGAGGAACAGTTTCAATATTACCCAATTGTCCTTGGCAGATGTCTGTCCTGCTGGCTCCATCGATGATGAACTCGGGGTTTTCACAAATTTCCTGTTATGGAAATGAGAAAGTGTTAGGGGACATTACTGTGCATGTTGTGAAATATCAGTCGATCTGCCATATTATTGCCATAATTCACAGCCTTGTGATGTTAGTTAATAAATGAAAGTGTCAAAGATTAATTACTCTTCAGTGCACTATATTAAGTCTGTTCACAACTGTTTGAATGGTTTCTTGGTTAAGCTGTATGGCTGTGAATCACTAGTAAACAGACAACCCTCCCCTCGTTAATGGATACCCATTACTGCTAATAGAGTCGGTAATCATGCCTATACATGTCTACATGTGTCTACATCCATGGGGAGAATGTCTCAACAGTCAGGCATGTATGAAATGCCACTTGAACGTTTTGGTAAGTCGCGCCAATTCTCCACATTCGGTACTTCAGAACTCAACAACAATTTGGACTTAAAATCTGTATTTACAAATCTACACTTGAGATGATTGACATGGCGAAGACTTGACCCTGCGCTTCAGATTCACTTCTCTGGCTGGGTGGAAGAATGCCTGGGAGTCAGGACCGTGAAACCCCATCAGCTATGAGTGAAGAGCCAGCTGGTAGAGGTCACAACCCCTGAGTCCTCCGTACCAGCGATAATGTTGTGCTGAAGGCGGAGAGGCCCTCACCTCATAACTACGCATCTCTGTCATGGCAGCATGATTGACTGTCCATGCTCATCCTCTGACTGTTTCATATAAAGTGGATGTTACAGGGCTTTTATGTTTTATGGTCAGCATCAGACTTCAGTGAGGTATTTGTGGACACATGGTTTATGCTCACACTGCAGATTTGGACCTTGTTTTTGGGCTCATGTCAAGGTTTTCATGTCACGTGAAAACTTTGTGACTAGACAGTTTTGGTGATTTTCAGGTTTTCACGTCAGTGGAGTGGAATGGAGAATGAAGGATTTCATGATTCTCTATTGGTTGAGAAAATTCTCCCATCCTTGGGCTTACAAAATCCTTTCAAACCCCTTTGGATAAACTCAGAATTGTGTGGCTGTCTAGCAAAAATGAGGCTGCTCCTGAAAACTGTGCAGTGCATTTTGGAGAAACGGCGACATGTTAAAGATAAATTGGTAGGGATCGGGTTTCATTTCGTTTTGAACTGGGGAGAGATTTGGCACATGGCTTGAAAATACTTGACTGTGATCCTTCATCAACAGAGGATTTTTCCACACCTTAAAAGTACATTTGTTGAGATTAAAGATGCATTTTAAAAAGTGTGACTTTTAATGCCCCCTATTGGTGACCACTAGGTATTACAACAACAGTGACACTGACAGGTCTCTGGCACAGCTTACGGTGGCCTGTAATTCACATGAATAATAAGGTCACATTTTCACAATAGAGATGAGTAAAGTACCTAACAAGATCAGAGACCCAGGGGGATGGGAGGGGAGGGTTTGTCTCAAAACAGATTACAGGCCAGAAAGTGAGTTTTGAAAGCCAGAAATCTGAGCACATGGTAAAGTAATCACTGAGACATTGGTATTGCTCAGTGACCCTATCAAACCACTGCAGATATATTATGGTCATTTTGTGCTATGGGGCAGGAAAAATCTGACTTACTGCCCCTTTATTCTATGATTTATCAAGTTTAAAGTTTTTGTTAGTGCTGATGTTTTATCAGTTTCACCATGTTTGACTGTTTCCATTAGCAGAGACTGACGAGGCCAACACTGTATGCGCAGTCATTTCTCACATCAGCTGTAGTAAGCAGTCCCTGGCATAGCAGCGACTCCTCTTTCCTCATCATCACAAGATTGCCCAGAGGGGCTGTAAAACTGCAGCCTCATGTTCCCAATTTAGAGCGCTCCACCGCTGACCCTTGGGTGGGATCCATGTAGCACTAATCTCAGCTAAATGGCTAAAAGTAAAGTTCCAATCACCCATCAAGTAACAATCAAGCTTCAGATTTCAATTATCATTTAACGCAGGGCAAGAAAATGAAGTGTGAAATGTCCTGTGCATCTCCGTTTTCAGTTTGTCAGAGAACTCTCTTATTAGTATATGAAAATTCAAATCCAAATTGACTTATTGAATTTAAAAATTCATTAGGACCAAAATTATGCATATACAAGTGGAGAAATAAAATGCTGTCATGGGAATGTATTTTCATTTTCCAATTTGATTTAACATTTGATGTTAATGATGTTAATTATATGCCTCTATAGCAGTCTGCTCCAACTGAAAGGTACTGAGTCAGTCAGTCAAAAACACATACAAGACTGAAAAATGTGTCAAGTTGATAGTGTGTGTGTGTGTGTGTGCGTGCGTGCGTGTGTGCGTGTGCGTGCGTGCGTGTGCGTGTGCGTGTGCGCGTGCGTGTCTGTGTGTGTGTGTGTGTTTGTGTTTGTGTGTGTGTGTGTTTGTATGTGTCTGTCAGTTTGTCTCTGCAAGTCTGTGCGCTGTGTCTGCATCTGTCTGTGTCTGTCTGGGTTTATATGTCAGTGTGTTGGCAGCGTTTCTGGGTTGAGGATGTGTGTCTCCTCAATTTGGAATAAGCTAAACGTTTTCACCAAGAGCAGTAAGAAGTTTATAAGACAGTAATCAAGGCTATAAGTCGGAACCATTTGTTGTCCAAGACGGAGTACGGGAACTTTAACATCCTGGCAAGCGTGTATATCAGAGAACGATGATATCCTAAATCCAACACTGAGACCTCACCATGTTTCTCGGCACTGGCAGCAATTAAGTGCCCACCTGTGTGAGAGTCAGCTGTCTGTGACTCTAGAAGGTGATAACCCAGAGCTATGCACCCGCAAACATGCGGCCATATCAGCTTCACACCCCTCCTATGTGCTCTGAAGGAAGTGATGAGACACACGGGGCTTTTAGAGAAGAGTCTAGAGAACCACTTTCATTTTAAGTGCACCATCAGCTTGGCTTAAATGGCATGATGACAAAGTATGGGTCGGACCCCAGAGACAGTCCCTCCATGGCACTCACCGACGGACGCTTCCATTCAAGCTGCATGTTGAATTTGCGGCTGTAGAAGAGCGAGGAGTCGTTTGCGGGGAACAGAGGGTCTTCAAACAGCACCTTCTTGCGCACATATTTGTCCCGCAGTTCCAGAAATGTCTTAAGACGCTTGGCATCTTTGACGGCCTCATTTCGACTCAGAATGGCAGTGTAGATAGAGTTGCTCCCAGTGGGAGGGTAGTCGACCCAATCATCCGGCCCGAGTGATGCCTCTGTGTCCGATAGCATCGTCACCTGAGTATATTCCATGAAGGCCATCCTGCCCGGACGTCTCTCTCCCCACGTCTTATCAGTGCGTACCGCAGCCTTTGGCCCGTCTCAGAGGTCAACTCCTGAAGCGCAAAAAAAGAAACTGATGAGTTCTTCCTGATTTGCAGAAGCAGAGCAAGAACTTGCAAAACAGCCCAAAGAAACTTCCTGTATCCTTTCTGACCCTTTACTGTCACTCTCAGTTCCTTTATTTGTTGGAAACACTGCCGGTGCTCATGCACAGTCACCACCCAAACTGTCACAGCAGCGCTCGCACATTCACTGTTGCGTCCCTGGTGCTAGACCTAAATATAGGCCTCTTTAAGGGAGGGGAGGAGGCTTCTCAAAGGGTCCCTGGCCCTCTCTCAACATTTCCAGTGCACATGTGTGTTGTTCATTGGGATTATCCAAAGTTTGTTCCATACATTCAGTAGAAGATGTGGATGATTATTACCTGAGACAAGGTTTGGGGGTAATAACATTGGGTTAAAAACACTTAAAAGCTCTTGGGATATGGATCATAAGAAGTCTAGAAAAGACATGCAGCTATAGACTGCCGTATGGCCATGGGTCCCATGACATGTGCCCTATAGGTACTGTGATACCCACATTTATTTAAAGGAATAGCTCACCAAAAGATTTGTCATCATCATCTGCTCACCCTCATATCAGCTGAAACACTGGTGGTAAAGTCTGTATGTCAATATGACTCATAGCATGCAAGCTTGACTTTCCTATTAGTATTTACCAACTTTTGGGTCATTCAAGCGCGCTCTGCACAGACAGCATTTGAAAGCAACGTCTGCGGTAATGAGGTTAATATTGGCTTCAGGACACTTAGATTATGCTGTTTGGAGTCATTTTATGGTCATTTTTTGCCCTTTTTGGAACTCTAGACAAGCGGTCTCTATTCCCTCTAGTTGTTTTGGAGAGGGCTGAAATAAAGCTGCGCCAGCTAACTCGCTGTGTTGTTATATTGACATACAAACTTCACCAGTATTTCAACCAACATGAGGGTGAGTACTTAATGACAGCATGTTCATTTTTGAGTGAACTGTTCCTTTAACTATATATGGATTGCTGAACCAAAGGTTAAAAATTGTCTGCATTTGCTAAGAAGGATGACCCCATACTTAGTGGTAAAAAATTACATAAATGTAAATTACAGCTCAACTGTACTATTTTAATGGCCCAAATCAAATATCTCCATTCGAGTGATTGTATTACCACTTCTCTAATTAGTGGTTCAACATCACCTACTACAGGCTACCCATCATTACCTCACTATATTGACACCTAGTGGTGAACAGACGACTGGATGATTAATTCCTGGGTTAGGGTTAGGTGCTGTGTGACCGTGTGTGTTTTTATGGATAATTCAGTTGGCCCAGTTCTCTGTCAGTCCATGCCCTTATCAAATAAGAAGAGAAGAGGCGGAGATGCTGGCGGCTGCTGAGCGCACTGTTGCCAGGTTTGAGGAAAATCCGCTTTCTTCTTCTAGATTGTGTTTTTCACATATTTTGTATGTCAAGTATTAGTGCACATATTAGTATGTCAAGTTATTGTTATTTTGTCTTCGATCAGGGGCCACAATTGAAATAAGTGTTTTAAGTAACATTTTCTTTTGCTATCATCATGGGGTCAAATACATATTTATTGTTTTTTGTTTGTATCATGTATTTTTCTATTTCCCAAATCAAATCAAACCAAATCAAGTCAAGGGGATACTACTCAGACTAAAGTTGCACTTATGCTGTCTTGGGAGCCTACTGCAATTCTGCAAATTTCTGTCTCAGGTGATTTGCTGCAGAGAAGTGTGCAGTCAACTTGTGATAGCGAGTAAATGTCTAAATATAGTGTATGGTCCACACAGGTCGAATTGTCTTGCTTGTGCTGTGCTAAACTTTTGTGCAAATGCCTTATGAGGCACTAAGTTCATAATCTAGCCTTTGTCTGTCACAATCACATCTCCAGGACCGAACAAAAACAATCAGCAGCAACACAAGCACCAGCTGTGTGTGGGGATGTCAGCGCAGACCGCGGAAGGGGGATAGACATGTCACATTTGGCAACTCCGTGTGGCTCTGACGTCACTGGCCTCGCATTCGTCTGCATCTGGAAGTTGTCGCCATCATCTCTGGCTAGTGTTAAGTGTCAAGTTAGTCAAGCCTAGCCTTCAAGGATACAACGTTAATGATCTATTTTTTATTTCTTAGTTATTTGATTCGAGTTTGGATTAAATGTTACGATGTTAGTGTTCAGTATATGCGTTCGAGACTGTACTGTTGTCTAACTAAACATACTAGCATTAGCTGATTTGCAGGATACACATTAGCCAGGCTGGAGTCTTGAGAAGCAGCAAGGGGCGGGCTGCTAAAACTGTTGTTAGCTAGCAGTGAACCAGCTAGTTAGCTGGCAGGCAAGCGGGACATCGACTGACATCCGAGGTGAACAAAACCACGACAGTTAACGTTAACGCTGAACGCAGCTTCCGCACTTTCCTGGAGTGAAGTCGGTAACGTAACGTTAGCTAAGGAGCTAGCGACGCCACAGAGCTAGCTACAACTGCGTTGATCAAACCAAGGAAGTCTCTTCTCTCAGCTAAACAACCAACAGGGAGTGTTCTGCAGCGGTGGGGGTCTGCTGGTAAACTGGAGCTGGCATCGTCACATATCCCGAGTCAACCACGTACGTAATAACCTTACGTGTTAGATTTCTGTGATTGAATTTGTGAGACGATGTCGGATGATGTTGTGGCCTTTCCTGTTGAGTGCTACGTTAGCTAACGTTACTCTGCATAGTCTCACCGGCCAGTCTTCTGCTGAGGGCTGCAAGCCGGCTCCAGACACCAGGCTGTAACGCTTTCAAGCTGCTTTAAAAAGTTAGATCTAATCGCCAAGTTTCAGTCTTGCTTCCTCCACAGTTAACAAGCTAATACTGTGAGCATTAGTGTCTGGATTGTGACCATGGCATTTCTGTGTGTTACACAGCAGGCTGCTTGGCCTGACGACAAAAAAAAGATGTCTGAGGGAGAGAGCAAGCAGGCCCTGGACTCTGCCCTGGAGATGAAGCCCGACTCTGCGGCCGCTGCATCCACGGGCCAAGGTGTGACATCTGTATCCCCACCTGTGTCCATGGTGACCCAGCCTCCCCCTGCAGCTGCCACAGAGGACGAGGAAGAGGAGAGCGAGGACGAGTCAGAGATCCTGGAGGAAAGCCCGTGCGGACGCTGGCAGAAACGCAGAGAGGAGGTAGGAGATGGACATATCTGCGGAGGAGTCCGTTTTGCCTTCATCGAGGTACAGCTTGATGTGTTATTGTGTCTCATTTATAGGTGAATCAGCGCAACGTCCCTGGGATTGATAATGCTTACTTGGCCATGGACACCGAGGAGGGAGTTGAAGTGGTTTGGAATGAGGTCATGTTCTCCGAAAGGAAGAACTTCAAACTGCAGGAGGTAGGTCCGCGGCCAGGCCCGACAGTAAGATATATGATGCTTGCAGCAGCTGTGTACGCTACAGTGTTCGCACTTCGGAAAACTGAACATTTACGATGCTGCTGGTGACAGCCGCGATGATGATGTTGGCTCATGGAGTCAACAGAAGGACAGAGAAAGAATAAAATGGCTTGACACAGTTTCACTGTAAAGGATTGCTTTTTATGTGTCAGTGCTGCGTTCTTGACTGTGATCTCAGTAACTCCGTGCGGAGACCTACTCGCACTTGTTTCCCCTTTGGCTTTCAGCTCCTTAGGCAAGCGGTCAGACTTGTTACTGCCAGCACCGTGGCTAAGCACACACAGTACCCGGGTAGTTGTGAAAACAGTTTTCAGAAACGGGGGAAAGTTAGCAGACACAGAGTGATTGTTACTTAAGACTCTTGCTTGCATTTACTTCTAGGCGTTTAGCGGAAACAGTTATCCAGAGTGTTACAGTGACTGTGCAGGCAGGGACTCAGTGTCTTGCTCAAGGACACTTCGACAGGACGTGTGGTTATTGATGGGCACTCACAC
Source organism: Beryx splendens (assembly GCA_900312565.1). Lineage (NCBI taxonomy): Eukaryota > Metazoa > Chordata > Actinopteri > Beryciformes > Berycidae > Beryx > Beryx splendens. The sequence continues at coordinate 14,254 of OMOV01115842.1, forward strand.
GGGCTGCTGCGGGCATTTGTGACCTTTCAGTTATGTGATGCCGGCCTCTCAAGCTGGGCCACTCTGCCGTGCCGTCACTGTGTCTCGCTCATATTCTCTATTTATGGACTGTGGTTGTGCTCCATTCTGTATATGTACATCGCTTAAGTGGTTTCCATTCTCTGGCTCGGTGTGTGTTCTGTTGTCTCGACTCAGAGAGTGGCCTCCGTTGAGGATCCCGTAAGTTCCTAGCCTTACTGGATCCCGACTGTTTTTGCCAAGCTGCTGAGCCAGACATGGCCATTTAAAAGTCATATGTGGTCAAGATGATTGGGCATTATTTCAGAATAATGATTTAATTGGGCTTAATTGTTTATTAAAATGTAATAACTCAGAAGCTGATGTAGCGCTCGTTGCACTAAATGCGTTCATATATATGCATACCCGTCACCCCTGCCGCCTTCTGTCTCTTTCTCACAGGAAAAAGTCAAAACGGTTTTTGACAATTTGATCCAGCTGGAGCATTTGAACATTGTGAAGTTTCACAAGTACTGGGCCGATGTCAAGGAGAACAGAGCGAGGGTAGGGGAGCATCTCACACCTGCTGCGCTCTTCCAAAACATACTACGGAAAGTGTGAAGGGTGTTGTGCTGATCTTTTGGGCGGGTTATTCATGTGTCCGCAGGTCATTTTCATCACTGAATACATGTCGTCGGGAAGTCTGAAACAGTTTTTGAAAAAGACCAAGAAAAACCACAAGACCATGAACGAGAAGGTATGTGCTCGTGCTGCAGGGTGGACTGTTGTTTTTGGCTAGTCTGTGGTAGTGCTGCCATTGTTCCCTCAAGCTCTGCTAAAAGCTCACTTCTACATTTCTGGACCGTTCCCTATTCTTCAGTGTTGTGGTAGTCCTAATTTCAGCATTTCAGCACGGCAAGCTTTAACTCACCAACAGCTTTCCCAGTGCAGTTTGTTGGAAATGAAGTAAACAGTTTGATTTCACTCTGATTTCATTAACCTGTTGGTTACTTTTCTTTCAGGCCTGGAAGCGCTGGTGTACACAAATACTGTCTGCTCTCAGGTCAGTATAAAAAACCAGATACACATGAATTATGCCATGTGAAATTGAAATGATCCACAATCAAAATACTCATACTTGTCTGGAAAAACGGTGAAAATAGCTGGTAAATTTTGGAATGCGTCAGCTGTAGTCGATGGACAAAACAGTAATTTCCCTGCCCTGCTGTGGGAGCATTTTCTATTTTCTTTACCCCGGTCTCCATCATTTGTTCCCAGCTACCTGCACTCGTGTGAGTCTCCCATCATCCACGGCAACCTGACCTGTGACACCATCTTCATCCAGCACAACGGCCTCATCAAGATCGGCTCAGGTGGGTCTCAGACATAATCTAAACGCTAAGAGATATTTCACCAGCAGAGAGTCAAATGGTCCCAGTGCTTTCTGTGTGCGTGTCTGTGTAGATTCATTTCAGTCATCTAGGTAGTAAGATGTCAAAAAATACAACATCAAACTGGGACAGCGTAAGGATGTAGTGTTACATCCCTCATCGACAAAATTCTGTTGTCTTTTGTTACCAGATGCCTTGTCGCTGTTAAATTTGGCGTTGTTGGTTTTGTTTGCCTGCTGTTTCCACGGTGATTTTACCCTGCAGCACTTTGGAAACGTGCTCTATATTTAATGGCATCATTATTAATGTTAAGACTCAATGCTGAAATTATTAGATAGAAATGTAATCTATTATAATTTTGATAATCGATTTATCATTTTTGTCAATTATCAAGTACGAAATACAAAACCTTTGCTGGTTACAGCTTAAAAATTCAAAGATCTGCTTTTTTCTTTCTTTTCTCCGTTTCATTTCATTATAAAATGAATACTTTGGCTGCTAAGCAGCTCAGTAAGCAGTTTTCAGACGTCACTTTGGGCTCTGGTAACTGTGACACGCATTTGTCATTTTTAATGTTTTATAGACTAAAAGATTCATCAAAAATAATTGATAGATTAATTGCTACTGAAAATAGTCGTTAGTTGCAACCCTACTAAATACTTGCCTACTATTTCAGTGGCTCCAGACACCATTAATAACCACGTCAAAACCTGTCGGGAGGAGCAGAAGAGCTTACATTTTTTTGCTCCAGAGTATGGAGGTGAGAGCTCGACTTGTTCATCACTTGTCAGATACTGTTTGGGGCCAGAGGCCCAAACACACAGCGATGCTTACAGGGCACAACATTAGCACCAGCCACCAGCCAAATGCTGGTAAACTGCAAGTGGCTGGTAGATTTGCTTCACTCACCAGCCAAAAACACAACGGTAATCTATTGAGTGGCTGGTCAAATTTGAACATTCACTCGCCATTTGGCCGGTGGACAAAAAAGTAAATTTTGCACCCTGGATGCTTATGTGATATTGATCAGCGTGTCTGCTTTCAGCTGTCGCCGATGTTACCACAGCCGTGGATATCTATTCCTTTGGAATGTGCGCCTTAGAGGTGAGGGGATACCTTGTTCAGTCAGGAGATACTAGTCACATAGTGACAAGCATAATCTCTCATTCCTCCGTTAGTTGTATTCACAAAACATCATCTGTTAGTTTCCTCCCCACAGCAGTCCCAAACATGTTAATTAGATTAGGTTACCTCTGTCTTTAGCATCATAGATACCATCTAGGCCAGCAGAAACATGGCAGTGGCATATTGAGTTTCACTGTGTGCTCTCATTTATGAATCGATTCTAATCTCCAGTCTTCCTTGTCCTCAGATGGCTGTGTTGGAAATCCAGAGTAATGGAGATTCGTCTTACGTGTCCCAAGAAGCCATAAACAGTGCCATTCAGTCCCTAGAGGACCCACTACAGCGGGTGAGGGGGGGGGGCCAAGCATTTAAAGCCCACTTTGCACCGTGGGAGAGAGATCCACATCTTAAAGTGTTTTTCCCTCTCTCAGGAGTTCATCCAGAAGTGTCTGGAGGTCGACCCCAGTAAGCGACCCACAGCCAAGGAGCTGTTGTTTCACCAGGCCTTGTTTGAGGTGCCCTTACTCAAGCTGCTGGCTGCGCACTGCATCGTCAGCCACCAGCGTGAGTGGAAACACACACACACACACACACAAAATGCTTTATATTGCATCTGCTGAATTAAATAGCACTTGGCCCTTATCTGACTGCAGTGTTCTCCCGTTATCTGTAGATATGATTCCAGAAAATGCTTTAGAGGAGATGACGAAGAACATGGACCCTAACTTGGTGATTGTTGAGGCCAAGGAGGGAGTTCAGCTGAAGTAAGTCTGATTATCGTACCTCCGAACTCAGAATATTGGAGATCGGTGGAAGAAGACACCGGGGGATAGAAAGCAACACTTTTTTTGGGAAATGTTCTGGTGGTTTACTGTCTTCTCCTTGCTATAGCACTGATATTATTATTACATTTACGTTTTAGGCTTTAGGCTGGTGCTTGCATCCAGAGCGACTTACAATAGGCGTAGCAGTGGAATACATTTAATTTCCTAGATTGTCAGCATAGAAGTAACCTACTATGAGTGGTGGAAGGGCAAAGCCACAGCACCAGGACAGTGGGTATTACAAATCTCCCTGTCCCAGGAATATTTATGTATAGTGGTGAAGTATAAAGGTAAATAAATAAGAGCCAGGTGCAAAATGGACTGATAGAGAGGAGCAAGGCCAGGTGCAAGCAGAGGAGGAGAGTAAGTGACAGGTGGATTGAACTATTTGTTAAAGAAGATGAGTTTTTAATCGTCCGAAGGATTGAGTCACTCTGCAGTCTGACTGTAACTGACTGCATATTCAACATTAAGCACGATCTCTCCTTTTCTCCAGGCTCTCCCAGTTTCCTGCGCTTGAGCTGGACAAGTTCCTGGAAGATGTGAGGTAAGAGCTGCTATGGCAGGGAGCACACTACAAAACTACAAGAGTGAAAAAACAATCAGTTGCACCGGGCAGCTGATTGTGTGCAACTGTATAAAGTGTGAAGCCGTGTACAGAAATTGTGCACGCTCAGCAAAACCCTAAAATAGCCCTTTAACATTTACGGTACCACTGCACAATATAATACAACAACAAGGATAATTTGCAGCGGCCTGGTTGGGACTAAACGGGGGTGAGAGTCCTGTAGTGTCCCGAGCTGAAGTTGCACTGCTTTCTGTCTCTGGCATTTCAGGAATGGGATCTACCCTCTGACTGCGTTTGGGATGCCCTGTCCGCAGCAACCCCAGCAGGAGACAGTGAAGTCGCCCATAGTGCCGCCCTCGGTCAAAACCCCGACTCCTGAACCTGCTGAGCTTGAGACCAGGAAGGTAAGCGCTACGAGATGGGACGGGGTAGAAACCAGACCTCAGGCAAATCCTTGTATGGCAGGGTTCCACACTAACCTTTCCACTAGAGGCACTGCTGCTCCCTAGTGGAAATTTTAGGAGCACCAGCACAACATTTAGGAGCACCATTTAAATCGACATGCAACGCAACACATTCATATTTTTTCCATCTTAACTGTATTACTGATAAATGCTTTGGTAATAAATAGACAATTTACAGAAATAACAATGTGCTGTTTTATAGCGCTTTAAGAGAAAAATCATTAGGTTAAATAGTGCTTTTTTAAACATAGACACCAAACATACATTTACAAATGTAAACATAAGGTA
>OMOV01115862.1:0-12604 GCA_900312565.1 Beryx splendens
AGAACAGTCCGTCCTCCCGCAGGGCGAACTCGTCCCCCGGGATGAGCTGCCGGCTGCAAGCCACGCACCGAAAACACTCGATGTGGTAGACTTTGGAGCGAGCTCGCATCACGAAGTCGTTCTTGCTGAAACCGATGTTGCATTTAGAGCATTTGATCCCGTATAACCTGCAGACACACACTCCGGTCAGCTGGGTGCAGGCAAGCGGACACACGATACAGTCTGAATGATAATGCCAGGAAAATAACAACAATATTACTCCTACTAGAACTAATAATAATAATAACAACAACAACAACAACAATAATAATAATAATAATAATAATAATAATAATAATAATAATAATAATAAAAATAATAATAATAAAAAAAGGCCCTCCTAAACAAAAAGGTTCTGAGGCTTTCCCCACACATCCCCCCAAATATTATTTGTTCTGTAAGGTCCTATCAAATGTTTGTTAAAAATATTTTAAGATGTCTGATCACAAAACAGAAGAAAATAAACATAATAATATAATAAACTGTTGAATGCTACCTGAATTTGTGAAGTCCTTTGCTGATTTTAACCCTGCAATATTGCTCAGCTGTCTCATAGTTACAACACCTGGAAAGTCTCTACACCCAAATCATTACATGCTACACTCTAATAGACTTTTTACGAGGCGGACCGGTCAGTTTTTTTATTTGCCGAGTGATCCATCCTCTTGAATATACCATCTTTGCTTGCTCCCACACCAGCAGCCATTGCCAGCAGCGATGCACCTCTCGCCATGGCGACGGGAAAGAGGAAAGAGATCCAAGAAGGGACCAATCAGAGAAGAGCTACAGCAGTCTCATTTGTATACACGGTCAGGATTGGCCGAGCTGCACATAGCACCATCAGTGAGAAACAGCACTGAGCATCACATCACTGTATGTCTGCGACTAGATTTACAGTTAGTGCCTGACTGTTCCCTTAACCCTGCATGAAATAGTCTAGATAGATGTTTTCGTGGGCCTATTATAAGGTTAATTTACTCCCAAGGCTTTGGCATTCTGAACGGATGGAAACTATTATACACTGACACTGACTAGGCTTCAAAACAGTTATAGCACAAAATTCTGATTTAGGGCTAGGCTACACTTAAAAGTCCCCTAGTGGTAACCATAAAAAGTGACAGCAAACATGTTATCACAGTCTGGGCGAACGGGGGTCATCAAGCACCCTAACTTAGGCTGCTTGTTCACAGTGTTTCTAGATGTAACACTTTCTTTAATACGGCTATCACACCCAACTCTGGGTGTCAAATTAAACAGAATGTCCTATATAGGCTACCAGAGAGTCACTGAATTGCTGTATATTTAGCGCAGATCAATGAACAGTTGCAGATAACAGAGGCATTACAGAGAGAAGCTAATTCCCACCACACTGGAGCACCAAACTTTGGCATGAAGCATCTAGAAAGTTTTGAACAACTTTGAGTCAACAGGCCGTCAGATATTTGAGACTAGACCTAGACTAATGCAAGCGACTGGACTAACATACAGCTACATAATGTATGTGAAGTCAAAGTTTGTTTTGAGTGAAGGCGGTGCTGGTTTACCTCGGACGGTCCTCTCCTGCAGCAGTGATGCGCAGCAGCTGTATAACCGGAGTGCGCTCTGGTGCGTCGTTGTTTCACCATGGTGTCCGTCCAAACAACGCACAGTGTGAATATAGTTATCTGTCCGTCACTCGCTTGCCTGTCTGGTGGTCAGTTTGCTATTCAGTCCAAGACGGGAGGCGCTGCTTTCTGTCTGGGGTCCAGCAGCACAGCGTGCAAGTGCAGCAGAGCGACGAGAGCCCGTCTGCCCGCCCGGACTGTCCCAGTAAGACAGGGGCAGATCAGCTGTTCAGTGATGAGCTGCGACAGCAGCGGGCCTCAGCAGGCACACACAGACCTCACAGGCAGCATCATCATGCTGGCTGTTAGGCTACCATTCATAAACCCTTTTGTCATTCTAGACTAGGCCTTTATAATGTGATGTGTAACATGCTGCAATCTTGAAGAGTGAAACAAAGAAATAAGAACTTCTCTACTTTCAAAAACAAAACTATTGTAATAATAATTTTTTTTAAATAATAAAAAATAATAATAATAAGCTAAGGTGTACAAAACTGAACTAAGGTATACTAACTAATTAAATTATTATAGGCTAGTGATCCATAGGGGTTAAAACAAAGTCGCCTATGATAAGGTCGCTGTAACCTCACTACTGAGCAGCTACACTGTAAATCCATATACGAGAAAGATCAAAGGATTATTGTTAGGGTATAAAAAGACAACTTTTTCTTTAAAAAACAAACACTGACTGTCCTTTATGCGGCGATGTACCTCGTAATTTTGTATGCAATATTAACAATAAAAATGTAACTTAAAAACTAGGCTGTGGGCATGGAGGACAAAACAGCCATTGTGTTCCCCTTGTTGGACGCACTGTAGTGTCTCTGTGGCCCCTGTGAGACAGCTCGCCCCAGCGCGCTTTCATCCTCCAATCTGGGACAGGAATCTTTTGTGTACACTCAAAAGTCCCGCCAGGTCGCTATGGAAACGAGCTTCATTGGGATAAGCAGGCAACACTTTTCCTGAAACACTTCCAGTGCATCCCTGCATGCAGACGAGCAGGCACACTTTGAGAAATCTGCCCTACTCACTTCTGGGCCTGGCAGGGATGCGGCCGAACCAGAATACCCGTATGAAAAACAACTATAGTAATCCTATAGTACATTTTAGAAGTATACTATACAAATATCGCAGCAAATTCACAGGGATATTAATGTGATACTTTGGGAGATATGATAGGCATAGGATAAAGTCACTTATAAACTCACCATTCGGTACCACAGACACACTACAAGTCACTATAGGAATATTATAGGAACATTATGCTAATTTTCGTTAGGGATAATGATAGTTATGATTTGTGTAAGCCCTAAGGTGCGTGAATGTGCGTGTGAGCATGTGAACAGGAGTTTTTGCTGCTTGCCTAGTGCTATTTCTTGTTATGATAAATATATATCACATTGAAAACAGCCAAAAATACACAGCAATAACATTTATAGTATGGGGTTTATGGCATTCTAGTAGTAAAATAAATTCTGACATTACACAACACTGCCATCATGCGGTAGGAAAAGGAACTAGCGTGCCCGGATTTACCGTGATGTCACTTCCTGCATATGACTTTCCCCGGGAAGGAGATTTGGCGCGGAATGGTCTGTTGTTGTGTTGAGCTGCCGCTTTCAGGAGAGCGGGCTGATTCTTGACAATAAACTAACGACAAAGGAAAAGTTCAAAGTTATGGCTCCGGTAGCAAACTCAGATAAAGACATGGACAACTCGGACGGCGGTGAGTTGCTGTTGCCCGGCTTGCTAGCTAGCCTTCTTGCACAGGGAAAGCTACGGGCTCGTTACCTAATGCATTAGCTTACTCTGTCATAACGTTACTACAGTATGACAGGGAACAAGCGCTAAGGCTTGTGTAAGTTTTAGCTAGCAAACTGTTGGCTAAACTAGTTTACTGTAAGTTTCGAGAGAGTAGAATAGGCTGAACGGTAACTAGTCTGTAGCCATAGCTGTCAAATGTCCTACCATATATCCTAACTGTCTTTTTCTGTTTTGGGCTTCGTGTTCAGCGTCAGTGACGTTGAACATTACAACTTTCTATGTCTCGTGCGCTGAACACACACATGAAATAAAGCTAGTTTCCATTACAGGAATGTTAAAATGTAAAGAATCCACCTGAGCCGTAACTTTAGCTGAAACGCTTACCATGATATAGTTTAGATTCATTGATGTTTTATGAGCAGAATCTAGAGCCTAAGAAACAGCGGCCAGTGTTTGCCTTGAAAAAGACAGCCAAATTGTCATGTCCGCACCTGCTGCTGCGTCATCCCGTGATGTGTGACGTGCCGCCCTCTTCCTCTTCCTCCTCCTCTCCTCAGGTGATGCCGCAGGTGACGCCTGTGGTCTGGCTGTGTCCCGCTCCAGACGGGAGAAGAGGGAGAAGGTGGGGAGGAAGTCTGCACTGGAGCAGCTCAGGAGAGCAAAGATGGGCGAGAAGATCAAATATGAGGTTAGAGAGTCTGCGTGAGTGTTGTGCACGCACGCATACGGAATTATGGATATCCCACAGTCTGTGTGTATTTGTATGTTTTGTAACCAACATGTGGTAATCTCATGTTTCCTTACTTAATTTGGCGCACACACACCTCTCTGAACATGACCTTGTTAGGGTCCACTAGCAAATTGGAATACTGACTCGGCCCACAGATCTGTCAAGCAGCACTTCTTTCAATATTGATATTCAATATTCAAATTGTTACTGATTCACACTACTCACTTCCGCCCTTATGGTGTATTTTGTTGGAGGGAGACTGCTGTAATAACAGACAAAGCAGCTATATGGTTTGGATCCTCCATTAAAGTTTACAAATGACAGATTTCCGTGAAGTAAGTGTTGCTGCTTGAATCGTATTTATGCTGAATTTACCAGTGTGGACTAATGGGTTGGAAAAGGTATGAAGTCGTGTTCTGAGAGATATGTTCATTTGCTGATAAGAAGAACAGTAGCATATTTTGCAGCGGCGTTTGATGTGATGTTCTCCAGGAGAGGATGTTTCATTACCGATCGTCAACGTGTGCGCTTGTGCAAATTTTCCAGGTGAAGGAGGTGAGCAGTGTGTATGAGGAGGTGGATGAAGAACAGTATTCGAAAATGGTACAAGAGAGACAAGATGATGACTGGATTATTGACGACGGTGAGTCTTAGTAGCTGGTAAACTGAAAAATAACCACTGATCTGTGAAGGTGGCCAGACGAAATGATTAGTCGACTCTTAATTCTCTCAACCTGGTTTGACGTCTGCTCCTGTATCCACTGCGGGAATGTGTATGTGTGTGTTTTAGTGATGAGAAGTCCAAATCGGTACTCCTGCTTTGAGAAAACTGATAGTCAGGCTGAGATCTATAACTTCACAGGTCTTCGTAACTGTAGTATTGATCGTGTTGTGACGTTCTCTTCTCTTCTCTCAGATGGAATCGGTTATCTGGAAGATGGAAGGGAAATCTTCGACGATGATTTGGATGATGATGTAGTGGAAAAAGACAAAGGTAAACTCGACTAGTGCGTTAGACGGCGGCCTATGTGCATTTTGAATCTGTACACCTGTGTTCTTGAGTGTGTGACCACTTGTTTCTCACGGGTGTTGGATTCTGTATGAGTGTATTTTGTGTGTGTTTGCAGGAAAAGCGGGCGCCAAAGGAGCAGCCGCTAAGAAAAATGTGAAGAAAACTGCTGTAGCCAAGCCCAACAGCATCAAGACCCTCTTCATGAACAGCAACGTTAAGAAACCTGCTGAGGTGTGTGCTTGTTGGCGTCTTTGACTTGCCAGTGTGTTTGCTTGCATCACTCACCTCCACAGAAATACTCTGACATGTCTGCATGTTATTCATGTTAGTCTGCTTCCTCCTTATCATCCTCGTCGCAGAGGTCAGTATTTAGACCTATAAAAGAGGTAGATGTACACTTTGTTTGACTCTTGCTCCTGCTCCTTTTTAATTCACTTGTTGACCGTGCATCTGTCTCTCTTCTGACTCGCGCAGAAAGATGTGGACCTGTCCACAGACGACCTGTTAGGAGACATCTTACAGGACCTGCACGCTGAGGTTGGTCCCGTATGATCTAGAAAATGCAGGATGAGACAGTGTCGTCATGGCCAGTCAGGGTTGGGGTTAGAACATGTGTTGTATAGAGGTGGGACTGAAGGGAAAAACATACTAGAGAGTTACACACCTGTGCCCTGTTCATAGATTTCCATCCCTGTAAATCACCTGTTTTTAGATTGTTTGTACTGAACCTCTCGACATAAATAAACTTTAATGCTAGGTAAACAAACGATCATATTTGGCTGTTGCTGTCGCTGCAGAGACAGAATGGCAGCAGCACTGAGTTAGTTCTTCCTCATAATGACCAAATGGTTCATGCTAAACATTTACATTTGACTGATGTGGGGATTGAACCTGGGACCTTTTTGTTATGGGACAGTCTCTCTAACCACTGGTCCTCCCTGCTGCCCTAAACTATCCCCAATATGTTATTTCATCAATTCTTACTGGCAGGTTGTGACACTTCTGTCTCCTCCTCTTTCTGGTCAGACACTCCACCTGTCACTAACCCTAACCCTCTGAAATCTTTCTCTCTGCCCTCCCAGAAACCGTCTCCTCTGACCCCTCCACCAGTCGTCACTCTGAAGAAAAAGAAGTCCCTTGGATCTACCATGAACCCGTTCTCCATCAAACCTCAGACGCCAAAGGTACTGCAACCCACCAGAATTACATCACTATGTTAAGAAGCCAAACTGATGGTCTGCAATCATTTGAATATCAATAATCACTGTAATGACTAAAACCATTGACTCAGAACATAGGGCGGGAACTCTTTGGTAGATCTGCACACTAAATCACTGGGCAATTTGAAAAATGTGAACCAAATAATTGTAACATATGTCACTTCTGTAATAGCAGGAGTTTCCCTCAGCCGTGAGGTTAAAGGGCAGAGTGATCCGGCCGCCCCCTTCAGACCTGACCCCCCGGCCGTCAGCGCGCCCTCCTCCCTCCACAGCCGCCCCTACAGCGGAGAGGAAGAGAGTGAAAGTGGAAGAGCTGGAAGAAGAGGAGGGTAAGAAAGACGGATGACCAACTCTGAAACTGCTGGCTTTGGGCAGTTATTCCCTCTCTCTCCCGCTGTCACTCTCATTTTCTCTCTCTGTTGTGTCTCTTTCTGCCTCCCAGCCATACAGAAATATTCAAAATTCATTTTGTTCCTTTCTAACACCCCAAACACACACACACTTGTAGTGACCGACTCTGAATGTGTTGTTCAGTGAACGAAGCCCTGGCGTTTGACGGAGTGGACTTTGATGAGCCAATGGAGGTTGGGCTTGAGGAGGAAGAGGAGCAGAGGCCTCCAGTTAAAGACGAGGCTGAGCCTGAACCCAAAGCAGCAGCAGCAGCGGCCACAGTTAAAGTGGCGCCCAAGGCAGAGCCTCAGGACCCTGTCCTCCTGTGAGTCATTCATCTGCTTTTGTATTTCACACTTCTTTTTATTTCTTAGGAAATATTGTTTGAGTAGTAGAGGGTACAGGGATGAGACTTAACTGGCATAGTCTGAGAATGCTATACATAGAATTAGCAGAGGCTGCGATGAATGTATTAATGCATCAAATGACTGATGTCCAGTAAAGGTAGATTCATGCCTCCCAGCATGAATCTGCACCCAGCATGACTCCAGTATTCAGTAGCATCGTGTTTGCCAGGAGGAAGGTGAACAAAACGGCTACAGAAAGTTTGTATGACATATGAGTAACATCTCCCTTTCTCTGTCCATTAAAGAGATGGGGGAAAAAATGTGTGTAGCATGAGATTGTGTGCTTTAGCCCCTTCCTCCTCCTTCTGTCCTCTCCCAGGTCCAACAGGATAGGAAGCTCATGGGGACAAGAGGAGGAGGGCGGAGTCAGCGAGGCTCCAGCAGAGGTACAGGTCGACTCCAGCCAACTCCCACTGGTGGAGGGGCCGGACGGAGAGCAGGTTTTCCGCTTCTATTGGCTGGATGCCTTTGAGGAGCCGTACAGCCAACCAGGTAAGGTGTATTCCCACCTAAGTCAAACCTATGATCCCCATTCACAAAGAACAGATGCTGAAATTTTAAAACTCTACAACTGTGGCCTAGGTGTGGTGTACCTGTTCGGGAAGGTGTGGATCGAGTCCGCCGAGGCGTATGTCAGCTGCTGCGTGGCTGTCAGGAACATCGAGAGGACCATGTACCTCCTGCCTCGCGAACATGTGAGTTTCCTGCTCTCTTGTCACGTGACTGCCCGTATCACCCTAATAGGAAAAGACCTCAGTCGGTGAATGGCAAACAGGGGGAAATACCATGACACGACGACATCGCCGTGTTTTAAGAAACAATCAAATCTATTCCCCTTTTCTCCGTAAGATTGTAGGGAAAAGTTGAGTGAACATCTGAACAAATCTCCCAGTACTGATGACTGGTGCAGTATGATTATGATCAGTATTATTGGAAGGGCTTATTTTTATGACCAGGGCAGACTTTCTACTGTGAGCAAGCCCAACACGACGGTAAAACCCCTCTGTCCCTTTAGAGCTGTGTGAATTGTTTTTGTTGGTATGAGGATATTTGAGAGTATTTGGTTTTCTGTTAACTCCACTGTGATGTGGAGTGGTACCACATGGTGAGGTTTTCAGTCCAGCTGGTTTGTTGTCATTCATTTCCAACACAAATCTATCTATCTATCTATCTATCTATCTATCTATCTATCTATCTATCTATCTATCTATCTATCTATCTATCTATCTATCTATCTATCTATCTATCTATCTATCTATCTATCTATCTATCTAAAAAAGTAAAGTGAAAATTCCTTCATGTCCGTCCATACTGTTATAAAATACAGTATTCCTCCTCCTAGCCTTACATTCACATTGCTGTTGTACAGTGCTAACAAGTAAAACTAGACCTGCCATTGCACTGCATCCCTACCTGCCGCCTCTGGGGCTTTTCAGTGATTTTTCCCCCTAATCGGTTTGTTGTGTGTGTGTGTTTTTTTTCTTCCTATTAACAGAAAGTGAACCCCAAGACTGGGGAGGTGTCGGACACACCGGTGGGGATGATGGATGTCTACCAGGAGTTCAACCAGCTCTCTGAGAAGTTCAGGATCATGAAGTTCAAGTCCAAGGTCAGTGCTAACCCCAGTGACGGATTTCATCACCACGTGATTTGTATAACATGTATGTAACATGACATGTTTGTCTTTTGTGTCTCTCTCTGCAGAAGGTGGATAAGAACTATGCCTTTGAAATTCCTGATGTGCCTACTCAAAGCGAGTACCTGGAAGTCAGATATTCCGTGAGTAGACACACACACACACAGCAGCCAGAGGTGGCCACATCCTTAGTTTGTCTGTGACGAATACACATTCATCCGTTTGTTCGATAACGTGTTGCAGGCTGAGTTCCCCGCGCTGCCCTCCGACCTTAAGGGGGCCACCTTTTCCCACGTTTTTGGAACCAACACCTCCAGTCTGGAGCACTTCCTCCTCAGCAGGAAGATCAAAGGACCCTGCTGGCTGGACATCAAGACGCCACGTAAGGAGGACGATGCTTCTGTATAGAATTATGACTGACGTCTCAATAACTGATACCGTGCTCTTTAAATGAGCAGTTCTTTGAGTTAGGCATAGCAGACAGCTGTTTCTCCACATTTAGCCAACCTGTTTTTCCAGCGTTCCTGGATGAAGACTGTTTTTTCTCTATCGCAGCATTGTAGAGCTGTAGAGACTTTTATGTCACCAGCTTTTATTGTTCTCTTGCGATATACATATGACTACAGCTGCTTCTAAATACTTCGGTTTTCATTGAGTGGAAATTGTAAGTTGGGAGGGTGGTAAGGCTTTGAATTTGCAAAGTTTGAATATAATGAAAGTTTCTTTTTTTTTAGTTCGGTTTGATTTGCATGGCAGGAATTCTGCACAGCACAAGAATGTTTTTTTGAGGTTGTTGTCCTGAGCAACCTTTCCTTTGAATACATATAGGAGCCTCTTGCATAAGGAATCAAAGCTGTCGATGTTAAAGATTCATTTTGATCTGCTCAAACCTCTGGAAAATAACCGACCTAACATGCCTCCTCTTGCTGCTGCAGAGCTGAACAGCCAGCCAGTCAGCTGGTGTAAGGTGGAGGCTCTGGCCCTGAGGAGTGACCTGGTCACTGTGGTCAAAGACCTGTCGCCTCCGCCCGTCACCGTCATGTCCATCAGCCTCAAGACTGTCCAGAACCCCAAGACACACCACAACGAGGTCAGAGCGCCGGCATGCATATGCACACTCAAGCTTCCTGTTAAATTTGATCTGACTTTTATAGATGCATAGATGGACACACAGATACTTTATTTATCCCAAGGGGAAATTCAGTTGTCACAGTACGTGACACTGATAGATTGATATTGCGTTATTGAGCCTTATTCTTTCACGCACTTCTAATGCCTATATTTGAGTTGGGGTTTGCCCAAGCAGACATCAAGTGAGCAAGTACTTGATACTGATATTTCCCTCCTATCTGCAGATCGTGTCCCTGGCTGCACTGGTCCATTATCAATTCCATATGGATAAAGCCGCACCTCAGCCTCCCTACCAGACCCATTTCTGTGGTGAGTGATGAAGCTGCTAGTGTTGCAGTGGCATTAGCTTATATTAGATTGAGAGACCTGAAGAGTACCTGGGGGGAAAAGAAAGAAGTTAGTGGGCTCGTTAAATGAAACCTCAGTAACAAGTCGCCAAAACAAACTGAAACACTGGTAGAGGAGGTTCTCTCAGTTTTAACACTGTGGTCTAATACGCAGGATCCCTATCCCTGCAAAGCCTGAAAACATATGGAAAATGAATTTAATAATTTCCAGGTCTTAAAAGTTCGGGAATTGCACAGAAAGAAAGGAAATATATTGGAAAATATTATTAGTCCCTACGCACACATAATGTTACAGACCTCAGTTTCATTTGACATATTGTTGTGTAGAATAACCTTCAGCCAGAGTGTGACATGACCTAGTCAGCAGTCATCGTCCAGCCGCTATGAGCGTGTTGAACACCAACCAAAATCATCAAGTGCAGTCAAGAAACAGACGTCTGGAAAAAGAATGAAACAACAAACATGAAGGAACCCTGACCACGATCTGATCGTCTCTTTCAGTGGTCAGTAAACCCAACGACTGCATCTTCCCCTACGACTTCAAAGAGGCTGTGAGGAAGAGGGTGAGTGGCCACGTATGGATCCTGTGTGTTTCAGTGCTCTCCTGGTTTATTTCCGTGGAAACAGGAAAACATTTCTCTTGATATTATCAGAGAGATGAACGTTTCAGCTAGGATTTCAGCAGTGTCGGTGACGGGGAACTGCCAGTGAAGGATGGCAACATGGCAAAGCACCATGCACAGCATATAATGATAAGAAACTTGATTTGTATTACATAAAAGCAATGCAAAAAGGCAATAAAGTATCATATTTTGTGAAATTAGTACTTTGCAGCGCCAGGACACCGCTGCTGAATGTATGTGACCAAAACCATCATCAACACCACCATGATGGTTACGCTGTTGCCTTGTGTGTGCCTCTCTCTGTCAGAACGGGAAGGTGGAGATAGCGTCTACAGAGCGGACTCTGCTCGGCTTCTTCCTGGCCAAGATGCACAAGATCGACCCCGACGTGCTGGTGGTGAGTAGAGGATGTTGGGATCAAGCTGGATATGTGTAAGAAAGTAGGATTGATTGTGCTGTAGAGGAGCCTGACTTCAGACGGCGTGCATGAATCACGAACAACACCACAAACTGTTACGTATAAGATGCTGTGTTGTGCGTTGTCTCATCAGAAAGCTTGTTTCCACACAATCAGCTTTTCACACGTTTAGACAAAGCTGACTGATGTGTGTTGATTGTTGTTGTCTGACTTCGTCCGAGGCTCATGAAACATTTTATACACAATGTATACACAATACTTGAAAATATCAGCTACATGAATGGAGGCAAATATATAGATATGCTGACCTGTTCTCCCTTTTCACCTCCTGTAGGGTCACGACATCTTCGGCTTCGACCTGGAAGTGCTCCTGCAGCGGATCAGCGTTTGCAAGGTTCCCCACTGGTCTAAGATCGGACG
This sequence comes from Beryx splendens, assembly GCA_900312565.1. Taxonomy (NCBI): domain Eukaryota; kingdom Metazoa; phylum Chordata; class Actinopteri; order Beryciformes; family Berycidae; genus Beryx; species Beryx splendens. Next base: position 11,742 of record OMOV01115862.1, read on the forward strand.
CCTCAGGAGGGTCAATATGCCCAAATTCGGGGTAAGGAGAACACAAGAGAGTACAAGATGACTGTTTGATTGCTTGTAAACGGTCAAACTTGTGGTTGAGATGCTTTATGATGCTTTTACATTTTTAATTTACTCTGCTAAAACACTGTTGTGTGTGTGTGTGTGTGTGTGTGTGTGCCCATGGCTGGGCGCTTGCAGGGCCGTGGCGCCTTTGCAGAGAAGAGCGCCACCTGCGGCCGTCTGGTGTGCGACGTGGAGATCTCAGCCAAGGAGCTGATTCGCTGTAAAAGTTACCACCTGACTGAGCTGACTACGCAGGTGCTGAAGACGGAGAGAGTCACTTTCCCACAGGAGAATATCAAGAATCTCTACAGGTGTGTGTCTGTGAGGTTAACTTATTAGTTACAGACGTCCTCACTAATACGGTATGATTAAATATATGCATGCTGAAGTACTGTAGGGTGTATGATTACTGGATAACGCCATAAGTTTTCTGTGCACATAACATTAAGTGGTACTACTACTACTTCTTTCACCTGCTGTAGCTGTTGTAACTTGACAAAATGTCTTCCCATCAAACATATTGTATGTGTGTTTGTATACATATGCATCAGTGTGGACCGGTGTAAAGTACGTGTCTGTCCTTGTGTGTGTGTGTGTGTGTGTGTGTGTGTTAGTGATTCTCCTCACCTGCTGTACCTGTTGGAGCTGACATGGACAGATGCCAAGCTGATCCTCCAGCTCATGTGCGAGCTCAACGTGCTGCCGCTGGCCCTGCAGATCACCAACATTTCCGGCAATGTCATGGTAATGCACATAAACATCAGCGTTTACGTTCAATTGAACGTAAACGCTGATGTTTA
>OMOV01115871.1:2960-14312 GCA_900312565.1 Beryx splendens
AGAGAGAGAGAGAGCAACAGAGAGAGAGAGAGAAAGAGAATTCCTTAAAAGAGGCTTATTATGAAGAAATATCCTTGACAAAGCAAATAGAATAATGTGAATATACTTGCCACATATTTAGTAGATGTTTCATTTAATGTATCCAATATTTAAACAACCTGCAAAGGAAGGCAACATTAGCTTTTTTTTTTTTTTTATCTGTGAAGTTTATAACATTTCCTCTTCATTCATCAGTCAAGGATAGATAATGAAATGTTCAGCTTGTTGAGTGATTAGAAACAGACCAAAAAAGCCAATAAGAGTAACATCTTTGCCTTTTTTGTGTAGAAGTGTTTTCCTGAAATATTGTGGATATTTCTCTGGTGCTGTAGCAGAGGGTGTCAGTAACTTTAATTGGGATTGTTAAAACTCAAGTTGTACACTTTTTTTCCAAAAACGTTTTAAATTCCAAATGTGTCCTCTACAAAAATTATTACACCACATTCATTACAGGGGATGTTTTCACAAATTTCAAATGCCGATCATTTATAAAGCCCTATAATTCACTGTACTTGCTGAGGAACTTTAAAACCCTGTTGAATGTGAGAACTAGCTTGTTGTGAAAGATCATTATTAATGGCACCAAATGACCCTGAGTGTTCTTGCAAAGAGCGCACTGGAGCAAAGTGCATGCTTGATGATGATAATGATAATTTCAGAACTGAGCTAAAACTGACAGTAAAAATTAACTGACTTACACGTCTCCCACATTAGCTGCAGTTTCGGCACATTACCATAGTGATTCGAAGTGCAATGGCACAGCGCAGCTTACAGTTCCTGACCCTTTGTACACTGGGGTGCCAAGCCATCGGCTCATATCACTCTGCCTGATCTCAAGTTCATTTCAGGGAGATTAGCAAAAGTTTTAATAAAGCCTGTTGCCCGGTAAGGTCAATTAACTCTCTGACCATGCAGATGTGACAAATTCATTGCCACTGCTTGTGAGCTGCAACGGCGGTGATATACTGGGCCACCAGTCACTTGCAGCTCCTTATAATGCAGCTCGTTGAGAACACTGTCTTCATAGGGCCTCTTTAGTGGCCTCATGTTCTGGGTGAAATTTTTGAGACCAGTAGTAATCTGACGTAGGGCAGTTTGATTCACACATTCAAGAGTGCTTCCCTTAACAGGCTCCCATTTCAGCATCCTCTTTGGAGTTCAGAACTGTGCTTGGATGGCGTATTGAAATAGGCCTAAAAATAATGTCAAATTTTACACCTATAAAGGGAATACTACTGATCTATGTCAAAAAGCTGGTTTATTTGAATTAAGGCTACATGCATTATGAATTATGACCATATTCTCATTGCATAGCTAAAATAGCAAAAAAAAAATCCTGAACACTTGATGTATTTTTCTTATTCATATACATAACTGGCTTTACGTACTGTATGATACGACGTCACATCGAGATAGTATTTCCTGTATGCTAGGCAGGATCATTTACACTCCAGGCATTGTTACTAGATGCAATCATGACAAAATGCCCTTCAAAGATTTAACTCATCTGAACCTAGGACTGCTACATCACATAAAAAGATTGTTAACAGAAGAATTCTAGTGAGATCTATTCAACATCAAATACAACCACCTTAATGGTAGCCATATAACCTAACCTATAAGCCTGAGTCACAACTTACTTAATGAAAAAAAAGAAGAAAAAAAAGAAAGCCATTTTAGGTGGACAGCACGTATAAATTCATAAAGTAGACTTTTACTGCAGTCCCTTGCACAGCTATCTCTTGTCATCTATACACATTAATTAGGCCCTAAACTATTATGTAGTTAGCCTAAAGCCCTATTTGGATGGGATTAGTTTTACAAGAGGAGGTGGAGTAACAATCATCTGTGATTTTAGTCCTGATTGCCCTTCTGTAATTTTTATGTCCTGTGTGCCCACACCAGTAAAAGTTCTGTCCACTTTTACCTCCTGTAAAATGCCCAGTAAAAATAACCTCAGGTTAAACTAGCCCCATCTGAATTGACATCCCTGAGATTGTTGGCAAATATTGTGTCATTTCGTCTTTTGGGAAAGGACCATCTGCTCAAATTGTACTTGAAAGTAGCATTCACCCCAAAACTGAGACAAGTGGCAACTCTGGTCCAGTTGGGACTTTTCTTTACTCTTGCAGCCACTTATGCTTTGAGCACATCAACGTCAGTTCTCACTTGCAAGAGTTAATGTTAACTTCTTACAGTATGCTATTTTAAATGCTTAAACAAGGCATTCAGTGTAGCCTAAATGTCTTGATATATGAATGCTTCATCAGCATTCATCAAGGGTCATGTAGATCCAAAAACCCCATGCTTCCATTTCCCATTCACCCCTGTGAGTACCGAAATGCTCCAGCACTGCTGTAGACAGCTTTTATTGTGGGTGGGTGAAGACTCAAGCTGCCTTGTAAGCTCCTTTGCCTTCACCTACTTAGGAAAATATAACACCCAGGCGCAGCATGTTTTGATTTTTTTTTTTAATGATGTACTACGCCACCCCTCACCATTTGGCATCCTAGGCAGCTACCTATATTGCCTATGCTATTGAGTGCCACTGGGCAGGACCCAAAGGTTAAGAACCTGGTGTTGTCAAAAATGTTTATCATTAAATAGCTTTTGCACACCTTTGTTCAACATTTATTCACTTGGTCTTGATGAAAAGGGAGTGTCTTCTGCTTTCTCCTCACTGGAAAAAATAAAGCAGCTTACTCCACCTCTGTTTAAAGTAGGCCACTTGCAAAGTGATTTTAGTCGAGAAAGTGAGAGAGAGAAAGAGAGAGAGAGGGAGAGAGAGGGAGAGAGAGAAAAGAGCCTATATTGTCAGCCTTGTGTGAATAAATCTTATGTTTGAAGGGGATTGCAGGTGGCGACCATTGCTTCTCATGCTGGAAATGTGGGTTTCACTCTACTTACGCGGGCAAGGAAAAATATATTGAAATAAATTTGGCCTACTGTGCTCCATCAGCTACTTGGGGGCATAAAAATAGAAAATAAGACTAGGCGTGCCAAGTGGTGGCTGGGTCATGGTAAATGGACAGTGTTATAAAGAAATCTTGCCAATGTTGTTGCTCCAGCACAAATGGGAAACCACAAGATTCAGTGCAAGAACAGCATGTCGCGTTCAAGCACAGAGCCAGCTGAATCAGCGGGGGAAACGAACCAGTGTGTCTTAATTGATCGAGTGACGTCAGGCACACAGTCCATCAAAGTGTAAAGATGTGTTCTCTGTTCATGTTCTTGCAAAATTCCTTCCTTCCAAGAAAACTTGAGGAGAACGTTCTCCCCAAGCACTATTGACTTAACATCTTGGATTATCATCTATAGTATGATATACAGCAGGTTTCTCTATGGCTAGCAACCTCAGCTGACAAGCCATTGGATAAGAGGGCGGGAACATGTCTGGTCCAGGGGGTGCTGACACTCTCCAACTGCAGACAGTATCACTAATAATCTGCTGCTATCCATGATATTTAAAAACAGAAGGGCTTGTCAATAATTCTATGTGCCCTGTAAAATAAGTCAGAAATAACACTCAAGAAATGCAATCAATGAGGTACTCTTCATCACATACGCCTACATGTCTCAAAGGACTGTACAGAGAATGAGCCTAAGTAGATCTAACTGATCAACAGTCAACCACAGAACAGAATGATATAGGAAAAACTTCAGGAAAAGTACAAGACACACAAAAGCACATTTTAGCAAGACATAACAGCATACATATTCTACATAGCCTAACCCACCCGGCAACACCAGCCTCAATGTATAGGCTACAAGGAAGAACTTCCAGGAAAACCTTGTTATGCCAAAAAACACAATGCACATAGGGCTGATTAATTACAGGCATGTGACCATGGCCTCAATTTAAACAAATAAAAACAATAGAACAACCAAATTAACTACTCACCAAGTCATCATCAATCATTACTTAAATTTAATAAAAATCAGAAATGGCCTAAAATACATCCAAGCCACACTAATGCCCCATCTCACTACACTGAACAAACAAGGAATAAACACAGCAAAGACTGAGTTAAAGCTTTAGTGTAGAATTTTTTATCTCCCCCTTCTGGACTTGTGAGTGATTACAGAAACACTGTCGAGACGTGCTTAGGTCATAGGCCCCGCAGTAGCTCTGCCGCTACTGTTGCGGCTGTAAAACGGTGGATAAATTGTTTTGGGCATCACACAATCCCCGTGAAATGACTCTTTTCACTATCAGATTTGATCCATTCGGTCCGATAACATTTGGAAAGAAGAGCTGCGCGATTGAATGAGGGCTAACCGGAAGTTAGCCTGCTTGGCCGGCGGAAATCTCTGGTGCGCATGCGCAGTATGCATTCATCCGGCCAGCGCGGGAATGTCGCCTCCGACATGAGATTTAAAAACTCTGTATACTGTGAAATACAGAGATTTATCTGGCAGTGACAGACTTAATCAGAATTGTGGGAACTCATTTGACAAGGGCTTGAACTTAACGGATGCTCATTTATATGTACAAGTTCCGCACTACAGCTTTAATAAAGCAAAAACAAACAAACCGCAAACCATGCTGAAACTGTATTCACTCAGTCAACCACAGCCATGTACCCAAGTGATTCCACACACAGGTATACACTGCACTATTAAAACTTGATCTTACCTTATTGGAGGACCAGGGCCGGTTGAGTGATTACAAGTTCCAAATGTTGCTTTTCTCAAAGGTGTCATTCCGTCTCATGTTATCCTCTTGGATTAAACCCTCTCTCCACAGTCCATAATGCAGCCTCTTCCTTTTAGCAAACCAACTTGGCTTGAAGGGCGACAAAAAGTTTCTTTTCTAAACCGCCGCGCTTAGAAACTAATTTCCCCCAGCTGGTGAAGTTGCTGCTAGCTGGTGGTTGTGCAGCAGCTCGCGCGCCAGCCTCAGGTTAGCAGGTTAGCTTCTGCATCCCTTCTGCCATGCTAGCTCCAATGGTGCTTGCCCGGTCCACATTGGATGCAGAAGTAAAGCACCGCTAATGACATTAATTATGTCTCCCTCTTACTGAACACAGTCAGCCCCTCTTTTTTTGGGCATTTTGCCTTTAGTAGATAGGACAGTAGGTTGACAGGAAAGGTGGAGAGAGAGAGAGGGGATGACATGCGGCAAAGGGCTACGGGCTGGATTCGAACACGGGCCGGCCGCGGGAAGGACTAAACCTTCATGGTACGCGCTCTACCAGGTGAGCCCCACAGTCAGCCCCTCTTACTTTGGCTTGGATTGATGAAAAAATCTGAAATTCTCTTCTGAGGGATGTCTAATGCTTCCAGCTTCTGAACAGCTTCAACAGGGGCAGCTGTGGCTCAGGCGGTAGAGCGGCCACCACCCTGTATGGTAGGTGGTCGCCATTGGTGTATGAATTGATGAATGTAGGCATATTGTAAAGCGCTTTGGATAAAAGCGCTATATAAATGCAGTCCATTTACCATAACAGCTTCTAATCACATGCCATGACCACATGAAACGTGTTATTATATTCACATTAAAAATGTTATTTCTTAATTGTTCAAATGATAAGGCACATGTATTATGTTTCTTATTATTTCAGCTATTTGTTGTGAAATTTATTTCACCCCTACCAAAAAAGTAAGATTCAAACCCTGATTAATACTTCCCATGGCTCTGCTGACATACCATGTAGTCTGCTGCACTGACAAACTATTTACAGTATTATTATTAATTTAAGCATTAGGCTCTTGGTAATATGATGTCAATATGTTGTCAAGACTATAAACAAACACAGATCCTGTACAGGCCCACTGATAAGACACCCTCTAGAGGCCATCCCACAAAGTGTTGATGACTGACTGACCTGAATTACGTCTTGATGCCCCCAGCTGGACCATGGGGAAACCAAACAGATGCTAAATTAATGTATTCAGAAGACTTTCACTATTTCAGGCAGCAAGCCAGAGACAAAGCAAGAGCTCACACGCTCATCACTGACCCTGCTTAGTAAATTCCAGCATGGTAAAAATGCCGTGCTGGTAGAAATTAATTGGCTAGTGACCTGCACTCAAGACTCTATGTGGCATATTTAGTCAAATTCTACAGTATGTTTTTTTTAACTTCTCATTCAGACAGCATTTCTAAAGGGTGACTTTCACTTGGTTCTGAGCAAATGTGTGATAATGCTGTCATGGAAATTAGCTTTGGGTTGGTGCATGAGACCACGAAAGCAGATGTTTTACCATGCAAATACATACAAGCCATGTGTCTTCAACCACTGGCTAAGGAGTAACTTTTACACACTGTGGTGGTATAAATAAAATTGTAATACAGCATGAAAAGAGATTTTTTTGGCCGTCTCTTTGGCTATGTAGCCTATACAAAGCTTTGCTTCAACATAACACTGAAAGAAAGCTTGATGCTTGATGGTAACCCGAATTTCGCAGGTGTCTCACAGGTTGCAAGGTTAAGAGTTTTATTCATGTTTTCTTGGATGGAGTTGCTAGGTAATAAGAACACGTTGCCATCTTTTTATATCCCTCCACCGCAGTACATGGTATGCAGGACATGATGTTGTGCTGGTGGAATCTGTGTGTCTGTTTGTCTGTTCGTCTGTGTGTGTAGACACATTCTTGTGATCCACAACAAGATAGAAATGTCATACTTTCACCACAGGTACCCCATATAAAGTAGATGATCTGATTAGATTCTGAAGTACCTTGCTGTATGCTGCATAAATTTGCATATTAATGAGGAAAATGGCAGGACATTAGGCTGCTCAAGTGCCTCTTGTTTTCGCACATAATATGATTGTCTCATCAGGAATTTCTAATTATTCTTGATAGCCAGGCGTTTTTGCGGGCTTAGACTTCCACTGACATGTCTATCTGCCTACAGTGGTGGTTTTGATGAACTTTGCAATTTTCTCTCGTGTCACTGTCTTAGAAGTCTTGTTTACTGTCCACACATGAAACAAACAAAGATAAGCACATTTCTATGGAAGCTATCTTAAGGGTAGCAGGATATTACCATAACATTTCACTTTTCTCTGTCCATTCTAACTCTACGGTGTAATCAACCTGTAACCACCCTGCTAGTTTCACCATTCACTGAAACTCCTGCTGGGACCTAATGGACTGCAAGCTGCTACAAACATGTCTGCACTTTTGTGGCACACATCACTTTCCCAGACCCACTCTCAGCCCATTCCTCCCATTTAAAATTTTGAACACATGTCAATCAACTGAATTCTATCCAGTTGTCAGCAGTGACTGGCAAAGGCACGATCAAAGAATAAACTGAAATTTGGCCATCTCAAATAGGGCAGGAACCTTTTCTCCGTCACGTTTCAACCTGTCTATAATATTTATCTAAGATGTCCTGCAACATGCTTGTATGCCAGTCTACCCAAGGTTGTTGCTCTTTAATTTGGCACAGACTGTCTAATCAGATCATTGTGTGAGAGGATGGCTGAAGCCGGTGTCAAGGAAAGGACAGCTGACAGGGATGTGGAGGTTGATAGACAATAGAGGGGAGAGAATACACATACACAGAGAGGCTTTTGAGACAATATAAATAAGCCTATGCTCACATAACACAATACACATTACACTTTGAAAGATATATAGAATTTATTATTGTTGCTTAAATAATGCGGTAATGCTGCCAGTCACCTTATTTAAGTGCCAGTAGGTGCTTTGAAAAGGAGGCAGGCAAACAAACACCATGAAACTATCTTGACTTCTATCGTGGAAATGGAAAGAAATACATTCTGTCTTTTGACAATGGTTTTATTAGTCACTATGAGTAATTACTAGATGAGATGTGAATATACAGTCTAGGTCTAATTTGAAAACTGATTCTAATTCCATTAGATCTGTAAGTCCAGCTCTTGTGGTTTTAGCCTGAATGTGTGCAAATGGCTTTCAAGTGGCAATCTGAATGCATCTGAAACCAGCAATATCACATTTCTAAATACACCATTTTGTTGCTACTTTCAATGTGCAAAATGATGGCCTTGTTAAACATTTCACAGAGTGAACTTGGCTACCACTCATCCAAACTCCTGCAATTCCATCTCATCAGCAGATCACACTATTATCAACTGAATCATTAAGCCAAATTAATGATGCATGCTATTCAGCGTGGTTCACTGTCCAAGGTTCTGCCTTGTGGAGGTTAAATTCTTAGAATACTGTGTGTGTGTGTCTGTCTGTGTGTATGCAAGAGACAGAGAGAGAGAAGGTATTACTTGGTCGAAGCATGGATGGGGTTCATTAGATATTAACCTTAGGAAAGGGCTCATATTCATTATATCTATCAGACCAGTTCAAAGGATATTTTATCTATTTGCTTGCTTTGCCTCGGCTACTTTGCCTCAGCTACTTTGCCTCGCAGTCGAGACTTTTTCAAGCCAGCGACAGTGTGAAGATGGCTATCCATGTAGCTGGTTATGGTTTTACTTTGACATGTATACTCAAGTGACCTCATTAGCGGTGCAGATCCAATGGGTATCAGAGAGACTGCCTTGCATGCGATGTAGGAACCGGCGCTCTCCCTTTGCACCATCAGCACGGTTAACTTTGGAAATGCCCCTCTAGATTTATGTCTCAGTTTGCTTTGTGAATCAAGGTCATGTCAATGACAGATTGGACGGTGCTTTTGTGCCTGAATTTAGCCCTTTTATTGCTTTAAATCACTGCCTTAAGGCTCCAAATTGAGAAAACAGCCAGGGTCTCATTTCCAAAACCATCTGAGCATAATAAGTATGAGCTGTCCAATGGCATTTATGTGTCGATCTGGTGGCGTGCATAGATGGAGTGCAGGCGCCGCCAAGGACCCATTATTTTAGACCCCCACAGTTCCAGGGAATTGCAAAGTTGCCTCTCCACTTACCTCAGCACATTTTCATTTGCTGTATTATCATATGTGGGTTGTAACCCATTTGTGGCCAAATCTTTCTCCTGGAGTTCATGTATGTAACTCTTAGTTCTACCCCATAAGGACATGCTCTGTATTTACTTCCTTGTTTATTTCTTTTCATGTTTGATGAAATATTTATTCAGAGGCACGCTTATAATGTGTGCGAGGTGCAAATGCTGATACCTCCAAAACTGGGTTTTTATTTATTGGCAGGTACAGCAGAACATACTGGGTCCCTGGAGCTGCCCATTAGGACACACACTGAATACCAGAACTGTGATGTGGAGACTGGCTGTGTTCACTTGGATGTGCGGTATAGGGTAATAGTTCAATTTCATAGAGGTTGTAAGAGTGTTGTGAATGAGAAAATGTGTCCATGGTAGAATCTCCCTGGATGCTGTCATGCTTTCGCTTAAGATTGGTCTCCCATTCATTGCCAGTGGCAAAGCTCCAGACTTAGTCTCTAGTTGGCACCACAGGGGAGATCTGTGTTCTCTTGTTTTTGGCTTTGAGAGAGACATTAAATTTTACATATCTACTGGATTTGTATTTGTATTTTACACTTCAATATGCTCCCTCCCAACCCACACCCACACACACACACACTGTCCATTGCATAGGTCTCCAATACTTTACGGTTTGTTGTGCAGAGGCTATGGTCTTTGTTTCTTTTCAGCATGCTTTACCGTAATGCGAGCTGACTCAAGGAGCTGATCAAATAATCCATACCACTTTGACTTTCAACATTCAACAGCAGAAATGAAGCCCAATGACAAAATAACACATCAAATTTGATGTCAACTGGGCAGTGGGCAGTTGTACAATGCAACTATTTCAGAATAGTTCAGTCTTTCATTCGTTTCTTCCATCCATTGTCAAGTCCTTTTCTGCTCCCAATAATGCCAGTGGAATCCATTGCCATTAGCTATGGATTGAGTCAGGTGCTGTGTTAATACTAACAACCAATCTTGGTTGTATTTCTTGTTATCCCAAGACAAGTCATAGCACCTCCTTGAACATCAATTCAACTTTATATTTCTCTAAAACTTTGATTATGAGGGAAGGTGCTATGTGGGCTACAAAGACTTATTGATATTCTGATCCCAAACTGTCTCAAACATCATGAAAAATGGGCAGCGTTAACGAGCGCAGTGTAATAGGCTGCAGCGCCCGACTCCTCTGAAAAGAGAGAAGTTATGATCTATTCTCTTTGGCTGCTGCGGAGCCTTTGACCCACTCTTTGTTTATCTCATCGCACTACACGATTCCCACCTCGCCTTGTCTCACACCACTGGGTTCTTCATGTTACTAATGGCAGGCCTGGCCTAAGAGAGGGTACTTAACCAACAACTGGCATTTGGCACTGTTTTATCATTAGACACGCATGTCTCTAAAATGCAAGCTCCAAGGAGCAGAATAATTATACAAACCAATCCTCGCTGTTGTTAATTAGTCTGTTCCTTGGCTGGGTTGAGTTGTCACCATTGCAGGTTGGAAGATGCAGGTTCCTGGTGGAGGTTGATGGAGAATCTCAGCAGGCTGCTAGGAGGCTGTGTAAGTGCTTCTAAGAGCCCATATGCTTCCTGCAAACATTTCTGACTCATCATTGTCAGAAGCACTTTGCAGGTGGATGTTTTGTCTGGTCTCATGTGGGCTTTGATGCTATAAACCCACCATTCGCATAGAGTGGAAATGCAGTCTTGTGAAATTATCAAAATGCACAATGCAACTCGATCTGGTTGCAGCATGGGTTTTGTAGTTGCGCTAAATAGAAAAATGAATCATTCATTTTTAACATGACATAGACATGCAGAACAAATGGTAATATCAGTAATTCATTAGCATAGAAAAGTAGTTTACTAATAAGGTGACTAAAGCTGACTATTATCCCCTCCTGAGCCTAACATCTTTATAGCGCACGTTTCTTTGAAGTCTAAGCACTTTGCACCGAGGTTCTTTCGGTGTGGTGATTCTCGGTGCAGTCGGAGATGACGGATAGGTTTTGAATTTTGACTGACACCATATTCCTTTACTCAATATGAACTGTAACCTTCCATTGTCATTTTTTATCTATTCATATTAGACGTCTGAATGGCAACCTTGGGGAAACTTTGTCCTGCCCACCTTTTGTTTGAATAGGAACACCAAGCTTTAGTCACTGAACTGGTGTTATGATAATGCATGGCACCCCTCTGTGATATACAAAATTGGTTTTGACAACAGGGGTGCTTCTGGAGTCATACTGCCTAAGACCATCGATTTAGCATGTAACACACATCACCTGGTAAGAATGCAGGAGTGTGTGTGTGTGTGTGTGCGTGTGTGTGTGTGTGTGTGTGTGTTGGGGGACTATTCCTGAAAGATGTGAGTGGCCAAGAAATTCATAAAACACTGTCGTTTTCCCTGACACATACACTCGCTCGCTT
>OMOV01115885.1:2300-18904 GCA_900312565.1 Beryx splendens
GAGATTCCGTGGGAGGGGTGGGCTTGATATTCTATACCCAGCAAGGAGTGTAGTGTGTGTGTGTGTGTGTGTGTGTGTGTGTGTGTGTGTGTGTGTGTGTGTGTGTGTGTGTGCGTGCGTGCGTGCGTGCATGGGTGGGTGCGTGCGTGCGTGCGTGCGTGTATGTTTATCATGCACTGTATAAGAAAACAACATCTTGTGTGTTGGTTGGTAAATAAGTAAGAAAAGATTGGCAGAAGGTTTTGGGCAATCATCACCATCATCATCATCATTATTACCATTACCAGTATGATAATGACGTCATAATCATAATCATAGTAATAATCATATCATATCATATCACAAAGACTTTGTCAAAATATTCACCCATTTTGCTCACTTAAAGTGTCTTATGGAAAAACTTTGTTCAGCATTTCAGAACATATATTATTCATACTTCATTGTTGAGTTATAGTTAAACACCTTAAATATATGGCCTGTATATTTTTAAAATTGATCTAATTTTACCCTTCTTGCAAGGAAGTCTTATACAGTAAGGCCCTTCAGCGCATCTTAATAAGATTTTGTAGTATGTATTCTGCTTCGGACATCTGATGTAGTTATACATATAAAGACATACTGTACAACAGAGGTGGTGCACTTTTTTGTTTCTATTTTTCCTGTGCAGTTTCTTTATTGAGTAAAAAAGGCGACATCATGGTCAAACAGAAATGTCAGAAGTTCTGGGGTCAAGACCACAAACACAGGCTGCACTCTTAGGAAAAGGCCTCAGGTTGTCCAGTAAAGGTGTTAGAGGGAGCATGATGCAACAGGAGCAGGAAAGTTTCCAGTGGAAGCTAAGGGGAAAGGCGTGGAGGAGTGGAGGCTGGCGTGGGCTACAGGGAGTTTGTTAGCTTGTTAGAGTGGCTCTGTAGAGCTTGAGGTGTGAGGGGAGTCGGGGTTTAGGCCTGAGGCAGCTTCTGTTCACCAGATGTGTTCCTATACGAAATGCAACTCCCGAAAGGCAGACCCTCAGGAGAGCCCTAAAGTGCACCATAATCTGACAGGCATCTCCACAAACACACAAACAACTAGTTATTTTTAATTAAACCAGGCCTAAGAGGCATATCAGCAGGCTATTAAACAGCCCTATGGCTGAAAAATAACAATAACAGCAAATTAAATATCACACGGTCCAACACCTTGCTAAATCAGGCGTGGTGAATTAATTGTTTATTTGGAGCAACTGTCAAAAGTGTAACTTTAATCCTCTTATCCAGGTGCATAATTCTCTCAAAAATTACGTGACATGTATAGTAAAATAATGTCAGATTGTATGTAAATGTGCCAAAATCATTGAATGCTAATTTATGGGTGAGAATGAGCATTGTGTAAATACACTGTGCACATTTACACATTCTGTCATGCACACAGTAATAGTTTAATGGTCAGTACAATTGATCTTTGGAAAGATAGAAGAGAAGTTAAAGAAAAAAACATATATTATCACACATACAGTATTTCTGGTCATGATTGTTGATACTGGTTGTTTCATAAAATATCAATGTGTATAAACTGAAAATGCATTGTATAATATTTTATAGATGATAGATGTTAAATAATACTCTACTATGATATGCGAGCACATTCTCTGTACTTTGACCCTGGAATTTCAATAGAGCACCACCTCTCATCTATACACTGGTCCCTGTTGGAGGGATAGGGATTTTGGGATTTGACCCGGGCTGGGCAGCCATAAAAACAAACAGAACAGAATATAAAGTGCTATCTCTTTTTGCATTGATTTTCCTTTAACCTGCTATTGAAAATATATTTGAATAGTTTCATAGTTTTAATGATAGCACCTTCCAGAGTTGAGTGCGAAGGAGAAATCAGAGCCAAGCCATGTGTCAAACATACAACAGAGACTAAACATGAACAGGACTGTTGTATAAAAGACAGAAAATAAAATATCACAGAGGTTGTGTCCTTACTCCCCTCCATTATCAGCCAAGTCCATTATCCCCCAATGGGACATCAAAGGCCTACAAAATATGAATATAGCTTATCACCTGGTCCTGATCCTCATGACCTTGGTGAATTTATGCCAGTGGGAACAGGATCAATATGATTTTGATTACTCCAGCTCTGAAACCATTCAGAACAAGTTGCTGCCACATGTAGAAAAAATGATTACATGGCTCTAAAATAACCATGATTGATCTATGAGTTCATAAAGCAATACCTTGTAGGTGATGTTTGACACCACACAAGTATAGTAGGGATGAATTCTTTAACAGTTTTTATTGACAAGCTGTTCTGTAAAGTAAAAAATCCACACCACACACTCAAGCAACTTGGCTAAGGTACAACCCAACCCAACCGAGGTACATGAAGGAAACAGAAGTTCATAAATACACAGGCTTCTGCAAGCTTTGATCCGCGCATGCAACTTTTGTTCTAGTTGACCCTGATGGTGTAGCCTTGTGCAGTGGTGAAGATCAACTCAACACAGCTGAAAATCAGTGAATGAAAATGAATAAATGAAACTTGTATGAATTTAAGCGTATATGAGTCCTTATAGCCTTAAATCTAGCAAAAAAGCACTACACTTTGCCTGTTTATGTTTTTGAAATTATGAGTGTTACAGAGATATTTTTGTTTCACATTTCACTTGCGTTTTCTGATTTTGTTTCGGTTTGTACTTGATCCTAAAAACTTAGGCTGGTCCTCCAGCTATAGGCTGTTGGGGAAAACCATTGTAGGTGAGAATTAAATATTATTAGCTGCAAGCAACTGTAGGTAGCCATAACCTAATAGGGTTAACTAAACAAAAGTTGGGGGCCAGGAAGACAATAAGCAGCTCATGCCTATGTGTCCTTCACTCTCCCAAAGGATTTGAGGGTTTTGAACCTTGGTGTCTGTGAGGACATGTATGTTTTATTTTCAACTCAACTAACCTTAACGAAAGGATATATTGACACAGTATATGATGGTATTAAAATATATTGTGGTGAACAGTAGAAACAATACATGGTGTCCCAGAAGAGAAATACAGATTTGTTGATGATGACCTTTTTCCTTCCTTGTTGAGCAAAGATTTCATTCCCAGCCTCTCCACCACTCAGTGTCCAACAGCTGAGGAATGTGTGAAGGTGTGTAAATCTGAGAACATAGGGCCTACCTGAAAAGTCTAGCTCAGTCTGCCAGGAGTAAATATACATTGAGCAAACCACACAATGGATCCTCTGTACTGTTTTAGATACGACTGACTTTACAAAAACAGTGAAGACCTTGCCCAGTTGATTCTAAGAAATTTCAGACTCAGACACCATAGGCCAAGGCATGCCATCCTGTCATCATGCCAATCTGTTGTCAAGCCTGCAGCAGTCATGGCACATCCCATGCAGATTGGTGGAGCCCTGTCAACACCGTCCAATCTCACTTCTCTGTGATTGGTTAGTAAGAGGCCAGTGAGCCCTGCAGTCAGATTTAATGTTATAAAATCTGACATTGGAAATCACTTTGACCCTGACCAGCGCGGTGCTGTCCCGTTGGTGTGTGGGAGTGGAGAATGTCACTAGTGGTGCAGGGGCTCATTGTTGTGGGGCTGGTGACAGCTTTTAGAGCAGAGGCAGAAGCTCCTGTCTGTCAGATACGAGGGAGTCCAGAGTTCCCCCTGCTGTCCAAGGAAGGAGATGTCACCATTGGGGGAGCCTTTTCCATCCACAGCAAAATCACACAAGTGCCGCTCTCCTTCACAGACACCCCAACACGTCTCACATGTTCCAGGTACAGTGTATTTTTGTGTACTGTATAAAAAAGCTTTCTCTTGCCAAAGTCAGAGGTATTCAGTGTATCTCTCTTCTTGTCACAGAGTGAACCTCAGAGAGTTTCGATTTGCCCAGACCATGATCTTCGCTATTGAGGAGATCAACAGCAGTGAATTTCTTCTTCCCAATGTTTCTATCGGATACCGTATTTATGACAACTGTGGCTCAACGCTATCCTCTATGCGTGCGGCGATGGCTCTGATGAATGGAGAAGAGTGGACTGTAGGGAAGACCTGCTCTGGCCAGTCGGCTGTTCATGCCATTATCGGGGAGTCTGAATCCTCTTCAACCATAGTGCTGTCACACACTACCGGACCGTTCAACATACCAGTGGTGAGAGGGATACCAACTTAAGATGTGTAGTGCATGTGTAGCACATTCATGTGTCACACACTAAGTATCTCTCCCTTCTCTCTCTCTCTCTGTTTCCTCAGATCAGTCATTCAGCTACTTGTGAGTGTCTGAGCAGCAGGAAGGAGTATCCCTCATTCTTCCGCACCATCGCCAGTGACCTCTACCAGAGCCGGGCTCTAGCCCAGCTGGTCAAGCACTTCGGCTGGAGTTGGGTGGGGGCGATCAACAGCGACAGCGATTACGGCAACAACGGCATGGCCATCTTCCTCGCCGCAGCCCAGGAGGAAGGTGTGTGTGTGGAGTACACAGAAAAATTCCACAGGACAGAACCAGAAAAACTGATGAAAGTGGTAGAAGTGATTCGCAAGAGCACGGCCCGTGTCATCGTAGGTTTCCTGGCCCACGTGGAGATGAACAACCTTCTGGAGCAGCTGAGTCTCCACAACATCACAGGGCTGCAGTTCATCGGTGTGGAGGCCTGGATCACTGCCGACAGCCTTGTGACCCCCACCAGCTTTTACGTGCTAGGGGGTTCGCTGGGCTTTGCTGTACAAAAGGCCAATATCAGCGGCTTTGCTGATTTCGTAATCAAAGAGTTCTGGGAGACAGCATTTCAGTGCACAGAGACAAACAGAGACAATGTGACAGTAAAGACACCTTGCGAAGAAAACTTGGATCTAATTGAGCTAAAAGATTATAATGATGATGTGGCAGAGCTGAGATACTCCAGCAATATCTACAAAGCCATCTATGCTGTGGCCCACTCTCTGCACAGCATACTGAAGTGCTCAAACAGTCAGGGGTGTGACAAGACTGTGAGAGTTTCTCCCTGGCAGGTAAAACATACTGACTACTAAACAATTTTACTTCTCTGTTAAGTAAAGACATACTATATATTCACATATTTCCTCCCCTCTTTTAGGTAGTGGAGTCTCTAAAGCAGGTGAACTTTACCATAAAAAATGGAGACCAGGTGTGGTTTGACAGTACCGGAGCAGCTGTGGGCCAGTACGAGGTGGTGAACTGGCAGCGTGGATCAGACGGCTCAGTCCAGTTTAAACCTGTGGGCTACTATGACGCCTCCCTGCCTCCTGGAGAGAAGTTTGTCCTCAGGACCGAAGCCATAATGTGGCCTGGGGGAAAAACAGAGGCACAGTCTATAATAAAATGATCGACACTAATAATCAATAAAAATAATCAAATTATGTGTGTCTTGTAAGGCTAAAGTTGAATAACTATATTATTATGCTATTATGCTTATGTCATTTGGTTTGACTTGATTTGGATTTAACATTGGATGATTATGTAAAAAGAAGGATTCAGAGTATCACTGTGTATTAAACTCCTTCCTCTCTGTTTCTCTCATAGTTGCCTGTGTCAGTGTGCAGTGAGAGCTGTCCTCCAGGAACCCGTAAGGTCCTCCAGAAAGGAAAGCCAGTCTGCTGCTATGACTGTATCCCATGTGCAGAGGGAGAAATCAGCAACACCACAGGTATATGTATCACAGACTTGAAATTTGCTCATATGCACACAACATTTGCTTGCCTCACGCTGTGTATTATGTTGAAGCTTGCTGTGGTACGATCTCTCATCTACGTTTTGAGTATCTAACTGACTACACTATAATGCTAGTGACAGAATTTCCATTACAGATTCTAATGGCTGCACAAAGTGTCCTGAAGAATACTGGTCCAGTCAAAACAGAGATACATGTATACTAAAAAATGTTGAGTTCCTCTCCTTCGCTGAGGTTATGGGCCAAGTCCTGGTGTTTTTCTCTTTGTTCGGGGTGCTGCTAACTTCACTTGTGGCCACCCTGTTCTTGGTGAATAAGGACACCCCTCTAGTCCGGGCCAACAACTCTGAGCTCAGCTTCCTGCTGCTCTTCTCCTTGACTCTGTGTTTCCTGTGTTCCTTAACATTCATCAGCCGGCCCTCTGAATGGTCCTGTATGCTGCGACACACAGCATTTGGGATCACCTTTGTCCTCTGCATCTCCTGTGTTCTGGGGAAAACTATAGTGGTGTTAATGGCCTTCAGGGCTACACTTCCAGGCAGTAAC
This sequence comes from Beryx splendens, assembly GCA_900312565.1. NCBI lineage: Eukaryota > Metazoa > Chordata > Actinopteri > Beryciformes > Berycidae > Beryx > Beryx splendens. Next base: position 8,529 of record OMOV01115885.1, read on the forward strand.
GTCATGAAATGGTTCGGCCCTCCTCAGCAGAGACTCAGTGTTCTGGCTTTCACTCTCATACAAGTTGTGATTTGCATACTTTGGCTAACGATCAACCCTCCATTTCCCTTCAAGAACATGGAACACTATAAGGAAAAGATCATTTTAGAGTGTGCCTTAGGATCACCTATAGGGTTCTGGGCTGTGTTGGGGTATATAGGACTCCTGGCTATGTTGTGTTTTATGCTTGCTTTCCTAGCTCGAAAGTTACCTGATAATTTCAATGAAGCCAAATTCATCACATTCAGCATGCTGATATTCTGTGTGGTCTGGATCACTTTTATCCCAGCGTATGTCAGCTCTCCTGGGAAGTTCACTGTAGCTGTAGAGATATTTGCAATTCTGGCCTCCAGCTATGGGTTACTGTTCTGTATATTTGCACCAAAATGCTTCATTATTGTACTGAAACCCGAACTGAACACAAGGAAACATCTGATGGGAAAAACACAATCCAGGTCTCTCTAGATATGTATATCAAATATAAATAAAAGTATATCATTCACTCATTTATTTAACGTTGTGGTGTGGCTGAATTTAAGTAGCTTGACCTGGGTATATTGTTGAGAAAAAAACATAAAAATTTGAACGTCAATTCAGCATGGTTTGACTGACAATTTTCTTGTCACTATTTGAATCATGTTTCAGATAACTTCAGGGTGTAATAAACCATTTGGCAGGTCCAACAATAAAAATAAAAAAAAGCTAAAACAAATTTGAAAATTGTCTGAAAATGAAAATCGTATTTGTCTGGTGATAAAATCAGGGATGTATTATTCACTGCAGACTGTAGTTGAACTATCCTGTTTTCGATGAGTCGCACAGAAAACCAAATACCATTTCAAATTTAATTTTTTTTAAATACATTTTAAGTATCACTTTCAAATGTATTTCCATGTTCTAATGAAAGTGTTTCCAGGTGTTGCCCAAGCAAGTACAGTCTGTCACACAAGCATAACAGTGTACATGGTATACAAAAGCATCTGCATCTGGGTCAAAAGGTTTTGTTGTTAGACTGCGATGAGAAAGGGAGGGAGAGATATACACACAAACAACCTGAACTTGACACTGAATTTTCCCATGGGGACTTTACTCTCATTCAAACTATGTCAAACATCACACAACCTGTAAGATATACTTATTGGTCCTGGAAAAGAGTTCAATAATTCTGAAAACTTGAAAACAATGTCAGGTTTTCCATTTAGGATCAACACAGCAATACTGAGCATAACTGACAAAATGATTTGAAAGGTTTAATTCCAAAATTACTGTATATCCATTTTGGGGGAGAAATAGCACCTGAAGTTTATCATTCAAGATAAAATACAGTATATGTAGAGGATCTAGTATGTAAATGTGTTAGTATTTTGTCAGCCATTGGCTTAAGTTGCCTGCTGCCCTTTAAAAAGTATAACTTGTTTTAATTTTGTGCTATTTTATAATAGCGGTTGTCACTTTTATCAAAAGGTGGATGTCACATTTTTGAATGAAACAATCGTACCCGTTTCTGTCTTTTTACCTGAGTGGTGCATTAGTGGTGTGATAGCAGAGGCCAAGGTGCAAGATACTTGAGAATTGTATGTTCACAGTGTATTATCTTCTGTGCAGTCTATTTTTTCCAATATTTATTTATTTATTTATTTATTTATTTCAGTATTACATAAAATACATAAACACAATACATGATATCCTTACATATTCTCAAATGCACATCTAGAAATAATAATAAAAAAAACTTTATTTTCAGTCATTAATTTCTGTCCTTTTCCCCTGAAACCTGTTATAAACCCGGAGGCCTCCCGCTTTTTAAGTTGTCTTGCAATAACACATTTCCTACCATATCACCCCCTTCATATAAATCACTCCTTGTTCTAAATTATGCATATTCTACCTTGGAATTATTCACATTCCTGAAATTTTAATTCACATATTTGTCTTAATAATGAATGGAGATCATTTTAAGCCAGCTCATTTTCTAATATATGTATGTGATATTCCAGCTTTTTTAACAAACTGATCGTCCTTCCCTTTAAGGCTTTAGATGCATAGATCTCTATAGATCTCTTGAAATCCTTGTTTTGCCTTTAAATACTGCCTGTTCCCCCTCACCACATCTCCCTGCAGTTTTATTTGCAATAGTGGCATGATCTGTTAGAGAAATAGCTCTAATATGACATTTAATGAATATTTACGCAAGTCTATTAGATGGTGCAGTTTAAACTGATGAGCAGCAGTCACAGTGTGACCTCATCACTCTCTGATTTGACAAAAGGACCTCGTCACAGTTTCCAGTAGTGTATAAAGCTCTGCCATTAAAGGGGACACAAGTTTTGGTCAGTGACACAAGAACTGATCACAGACTGTGTGTTGGTGTGTGCATGTGTGTGCCTCTTTGTACCAGATGTGTGAGTGTGTGTACTTGATGTTACTGTTGGTGCTTGGGATGATGGGAGCTTTTGGGGCAGAGGAAGCGGTTGCTCTCTGTCGGATGCTGGGGAGCCCAGACTTCCCTCTGTTGTCGAAGGAAGGAGACATAACCATTGGAGGAGCCTTCTCCATCCATAGCCAAATCACAAAGCCCACGCTCTCCTTCACAGATACTCCAAAACCTCTCACATGCTCCAGGTACTGTATGTTTTCTCTTTTTTCCCTGGTGGTATATGAAAAGAAATCAATCCTTTCAGAAAACAAAACAAAACAAAGGACAATCTCATGTAAAAACTGTTTTTGAAAAATTGTTGTGATGCTTTTCAGGATTAATTTCAGAGAGTTTCGTTTTGTCCAGACAATGATCTTTGCCATTGAGGAGATCAACAATAGCAGCTCTCTGCTCCCTAATATCACAATTGGCTACAAGGTATTTGACAGCTGTGGTTCAACCCTGTCTTCAATGCGTGCAGTCATGGCTCTAATGAATGGACAGGAAAGGACTTTGGGAAAAAACTGCTCCAGCCAATCATCTGTCCATGCCATCATTGGAGCCTCTGAGTCCTCCTCAACTATCGTGATGCTACGAACTTCAGGGATTTTCCAAATACCAGTGGTACATGTTTGTAAATCATTTTAGTCTGACTTAAAGTGATGTTGAACTTTGGCAGTACCTTGGGTTGTGTAGCTTCCTGGACATGATATGACCCCAAAATCAGTGATTCTCTGTCACCTGTTGCTCCGGTAGAGATGATTGGAGAATTGTGTTTTTCTCTCTCTCTCAATTCACTGCTATTATATGGTGACACTGGTCTAAAAACCATACTTCTAGCACATAAAAGAACGTGAACAAAGCAGATTCTGACAACATAAAAAATATTCATTCTGATGAAAATTTTCTTAAGTGGATCATTTTCTTTAGATAACAGAGAATTGCCAATTTTGGGGTTATGTCATGTCCAGGAAAGGGCACAACCCAAGGTACTCCCAAGGTTGAACATCACTATAACAATGTTCCATGTTCTCTTTTCCTCCTGTTCTTTTTCCATTTAGATCAGCCACTTTGCCACATGTGCTTGTCTGAGTAACAGAAGGGAGTACTCCTCCTTCTTCAGAACCATCCCCAGTGACTACTACCAGAGCAGAGCGCTGGCAAAGCTGGTGAAGCACTTTGGCTGGACCTGGGTGGGGGCAGTTAGAAGTGATAATGACTATGGCAACAATGGCATGGCAACATTTATCAAAGCTGCAGGCCAGGAGGGGGTCTGCATTGAGTATTCAGAGGCCATCTCTAGGACTGACAGGGAGCAGGCAGCCAGGGTGGTCAGAGTGATCCGGAACAGCAGCGCCAGGGTTTTGGTGGCCTTCCTTGCCCAGGCTGAGATGGACATCCTGCTTGAGGAAGCTCTGAAGCAGAACCTAACAGGATTGCAGTGGGTGGGCAGCGAGTCCTGGATCACAGCGGGCCACCTGGCCACCAAGGGGCACGCTGACATCCTAACAGGGTCTCTAGGCTTCACCATCAGAAAGTCAAAGATCCCAGGCCTTAGAGAGTTCCTACTACAGATTAACCCAAGTCAAAACCCTCAGAGCAACATGCTCAGAGAGTTCTGGGAAGCCGCTTTTGGCTGTAGTTTCCAATCCAGTCTGCATGGTCAGAGCCAGGACAGGCAGTGCTCTGGTTCTGAGAGACTAGAAGACATTGATAATCCTTTCACAGATGTGTCAGAGCTGAGAATATCTAATAATGTGTATAAGGCTGTGTACGCTGTGGCTCATGCCATGCATAACATGTTAAAATGCAGAGATAATGGAGAACAGCTGAATCAGTCATGTATCTGGAGAGACAATTTAGAACCACAGCAGGTGAGAGGTCACTTTTATGTTAGAAATATTCTCTCATGAAAGATTATGAAATAAAAAAATAAAAAAGGACATTGTGAATAATGTGCCATTTAATCTAGTAGTTTGTGTACTGTAAGTCAACTGACTATTTTTCTTTCTATTTTTACTGGCAGGTTTTAAAAAACCTCCAAGGTGTGAATTTCACACTTCAGTCAGGAGAAAGAGTTTACTTTGATGAGAATGGAGACCCTGCGGCCATCTATGAGCTGGTGAACTGGCAGAGAAACCAAGCAGGAGAGACTGTGTTTGTGACTGTAGGGAGCTATGATGCTTCACTACTGAAAGGAAAGCAGTTTACCATGAACGGAATAAACATAACATGGGGTGCTGAATCCCTAAAGGTATAATAATATCAACCATATCAAAATTATTGTGTGGGAAGTTCTCATGTATTTGGGCTAGTGTGGAGGTTGAATAGTGTGTGTTTAGTTTTAAGTAGAGGAGTTGTGATAACTATAACCTCCTGTATAACATTCAGGTGAAAAAGAATATCAAAAATATGTTATTTCTTGGAACTTGTAAGGAGCTTTGAAATTCATCCAATCAACCATTCAAACCATACCAGCACCTTTCACACTCTCAGGAGCCTCATTGTTTTTAGACATTATACCGTAAAAAAGGTAACAGAACAGCAGCTAAACTAGTTACAACAAACATTTTAACCATCAGCCATAGGCAGCGAGTGATTTCCAAATAGATTTCATTGAAATTGCAGTTACCTAAAAATTGGTAGACATCGGTATTTAATCTGTAAGAAGTCACTGTGACCAATATAGAGTGTACATATCAGTGTTCACTTCCAGCATAAAGCAATATGTAATTTCATGATGTAGTCTTTGAATAAGATGCAACTTAAATGATCCCTGTGAGAAATAGGGCCTTTGCAGCAGCAAGCAGTAGCCTTATAATAATTAAGTGTTTGGATTAGGGGAGCAATAAACTGTGATTGATTAAGTGTGATGTTGTTACAGAGGCCGCAGTCTGTGTGCAGTGAGAGTTGCCTCTCAGGTTTCCGCCAGGCTGTTATTAAAGGTAAACCTGTCTGCTGTTTCTCCTGCATCGCCTGTGCTGCGGGAGAGATCAGCAACTCCAGTGGTGAGAAGACACAAGACATTCTTCAAATATATTCATGACAAAATACAGCTACAATATTACTGCATTTCACTCTGACACCTATAAAAACAATTGTGTGGTACTTATTTAATATCAGCTCTGCCATAACCTATATCATCGTGGGTATCATCCCATCCTCATCATGAGTGAGATCATGATTCAGAGTTGAATGTTTTCCTTTCAGATTCTGCAGAATGTTCTCGGTGTTCACTGGAGTATTGGTCAAATGAAGATCACAGCCAGTGTGTACCAAAGGTAGTTGAGTTCCTGTCTTTTGAAGAAACCATGGGGGCCCTCTTCACTACTTTCTCACTGTTTGGAGCAAGTTTAACATTAGTCGTGACTTTTGTCTTTTTTCGATTCCGTGACTCACCTCTCGTCAAAGCCAGTAACTCTGATCTGAGCTTTCTGCTGCTCTTCTCCTTGACGCTGTGTTTCCTGTGTTCCCTGACCTTCATCGGCCGGCCCTCCGACTGGTCCTGTATGCTGCGTCACACTGCTTTTGGCATCACCTTTGCCCTATGCATGTCTTGTATCTTGGCTAAGACCATAGCAGTGGTGATCGCCTTTAAGGCTAGAAGGCCAAAAAACTCAGTTCCTCAATGTTCAGCCCCGCTCCAGAGAACAAGTGTCCTGGTCTGCACCTCGCTGCAGGTGATAGTGTGTGTGCTGTGGTTAACTCTTGCCCCACCATTCCCACACAAAAATACAGCCCACGCTACTGAAAAGATAATTCTAGAGTGTGATGTGGGTTCTTCTATAGGGTTCTGGGCTGTGTTGGGGTATATAGGACTCCTGGCTATGTTATGTTTTATTCTTGCTTTTTTTGCTCGGAAGTTGCCTGATAATTTCAATGAAGCCAAATTCATCACATTCAGCATGCTGATATTCTGCGCTGTCTGGATCACTTTTATCCCAGCGTACGTCAGCTCTCCTGGGAAGTTCACTGTAGCTGTGGAGATATTTGCAATTCTGGCCTCTAGCTTTGGATTGCTTTTTTGTATATTTGCTCCAAAATGCTATATCATACTATTGAAACCAGAGAGGAATACAAAGAAACACATGATGGGGAAAAATTAAGCAAAATCACTATAAAAGCAAAAGCAAAACACTATAATGCCTGTATCGTACTTTTTATATTTTATATATATATTTTATATATTTAAATATTCATCTATTAAAACAATCTGTGATTGTCAACTAAATATGACCTTATCGCCCATAATATACCGACAAAACACTATTGCACATATCACCGTATTAGTCCCTCTGAAACTGAACTGAAATCCAGCCGTACTGAACAAATGTTGAACATGGCTGGATATAATATGTGATGAAATATAAATCCATTATATGTCAACAAGCTCGGCATCCCAAAAGACATGCCAGGGGTTGTGGATTGATTATAGTGAGCTATTGGTTATGCAAGAGATAAATAATGATATACGTATCTGATGGCCATCTAATAGGCCAATGGCACTGTCAGTCACGCCACGAGCGTTATCATTGGTCGAGAGAAATATGATATTCACTCAGGCTTCATCTAAGCCCCTATGGCATTGTGACAATCAAAAGTAACACCTTATAAAATGTTCAGACTTGAGGGGTTTGATCAATGGGTCTTGGGTAGTAAGTATACATGGGGACAGCTATGCTGCTGATAGCAGACCTGCTACTTCTCTCCCTGCTGGCTGTCAGAGGTGGGAAGCTTGTGTGTCAAACATATGGGATCAAAGAACTGTCTCAGTTTGCTAAGGAGGGAGACATCAACATCGGAGGCATTTTCTCCTTCCATCAGAACCCAGTCAGTGTCAATCCAGCTCTCCAAGTCAACCCAGGAATCATCCAGTGTGAAGGGTAAGAGAGGGGTATAAAAAAACTATAATTATAAATCATACAACCTGTGCTGCTCCAACCATGCATGTTTGATGTGGAATTCCCTGTCTATCTTCATGTATGTTCAATGCTTTTAACCTTTCCATGATGCCATGATTGGGTCCCTCTACCTTTTGCAGACTGGACCCAGGTGAGCTTCAGTATGCCTATACTATGATGTTTGCCATAGAGGAGATCAACAACAGCTCAGATCTGCTGCCAGGAGTAAAACTGGGCTACAGAATCTTTGACTCCTGCCCCAGCATCCCTCTGTCCATCAGAGCGTCTCTCAACCTGATGAATAGGTATGAGAATGGGGAAGGCAGCTGTGACAAGAGCTCTACTGTACACGCTGTTATAGGGGAAACCACGTCCACCTCTACCATAGGTATTGCACGCACCATGGGACCTTTCCATATACCTGTGGTAAGTGATTGTAAATGAATTGACTAAAATGCTCTCTCTGCATACTTGGACTCTCAAGTGAATGAATGAATAGGAAAATACTTATATATGATTCATATTCAGTTTGAAGAAAACTTTGAAGTCAACATCTGTGTTATACTATAATAGCTAATTGCTCATAGATAATCTAAATTCAACATTTCTCTCTTCTGTTTTTGTCTCAGATCAGTCATTCAGCCACTTGTGCATGTCTTAGCAATAGAAGAGAGTATCCTTCTTTCTTCAGAACCATACCGAGTGATCTCTACCAGAGCAGAGCGCTGGCAAAGCTGGTAAAGCATTTTGGCTGGACCTGGGTAGGGGCTATAAGAACCAACAGTGACTATGGCAATGGTGGCATGGCCACCTTTCTGAAAGCAGCTGAAAAGGAAGGTGTGTGCGTGGAATACTCAGTGGCCATTTACAGAACTGACCCCAGAAAGTGGTTCCTGGAAGTAGTGGACATCATTAAAAAGTCCACCTCTAAAGTAATAGTGGCCTTTGCTGATGGCACTGACCTTGACATTCTCATCAAAGAGCTTTACACCCAAAATGTGACAGGACTGCAGTGGGTGGGCAGCGAGGGGTGGATCACTTACCGCTACATTGCCTCCCCGATAAACTATGCCGTGGTCCAGGGGGCGGTGGGCTTTGCCGCGCTCAACGCTCACATCCCTGGACTGCAGGAGTTCCTGGCCAGCAGCAGGCCCTCCACCAGGCCGGGGGACCAGGGACTGCTGGAGTTGTGGGAGACGGTGTTCAGCTGCACAATGAATCCCCAAGCAGAGTCTAAAGCTCCGGGTTCAGTCACAACATGCACTGGGGAGGAGTCTCTGTGGGACACAAACTCACGCTTCACAGATGTTTCAGATGCCAGTCTGCTGAATAATGTTTACAAGGCCACATATGCTGTTGCCCACGCACTGCACCTGCTGTTTACTTGCCAAGATGGACAGGGGCCTTTTGAAAACAACACTTGTGGCGATAGGGAAAACATAAAACCATGGCAGGTAAACATAAAATGCTGTAGCTTTATCAAAACTATATGTTGACGATGACGGGCGAATAACAACATGAATGTTTAACCGCAGGTGCTGCATTACCTAACCCGGGTCAATTTCACCACTAAGATCGGTGAAAACGTGTTCTTTGATGAGATGGGGGATCCAGCGGCACGCTATGCACTGGTGAACTGGCAGATGGATCAGACAGGCTACATACTTTTCAAGACCATCGGTTACTACGATGCCTCGCAGCCTGAGGGCCAGCAGTTTGAGATGAAGGCAGATGTGAAAGCCATCTGGGCAGGAGAGAGGCCAGAGGTGAGTCAGTGTGGATGTTTTCATCTGTCTGTGCTGATGGGCTTTTGGCAGCACTTTTTATTGCTAATAACATTCTTCTGTTACTTTGCTGAATGCATATTTAAAAAAACGAACCCATTGTCTGGTGTATGAAGAGAAGTCGGATTAGGAGTGAGCGTGGAAGTTATTGTGAATTAATGTGTGTGATGCTGTCACTGTGATGCAGGTGCCAAGGTCTATTTGCAGTGAGAGCTGCCTGCCAGGGGCTCGCCGGGCTTTTGTGAAGGGCAAACCTATCTGCTGTTTTGATTGCATCACCTGTGCTGACGGGGAGTTTAGCAACAGTACAAGTGAGAAAGCAGAATTCTTAGCCTTTACTTTAGCCTTCATCATGTTTCTGCTGGGCAAAATCACTGCCAGCACTTTACTGGTGTATCTGAGGATGTGCGTGCTGTACAGCTTAAACATATTTATGCTTTCAGATGCAGTGAAATGTGACAAATGCCCTCCTGAGTACAAGTCCAATGAGGAGAGGGATAACTGTGACTTGAAAGCTATTGAGTTCCTCACCTTCAGAGAACTGATGGGTATACTGTTGGTAACGTTTTCTGTCTTCGGGGCCTGCCTGGCGATGACTATAGCACTGATATTTTTCCACTACAGGCAAACTCCTATTGTCCGGGCCAACAACTCTGAGCTCAGCTTCCTGCTGCTCTTCTCTTTGACCCTGTGTTTCCTGTGTTCCTTAACTTTCATCGGCCGGCCCTCTGAGTGGTCCTGCATGCTGCGACACACAGCATTTGGGATCACCTTTGTCCTCTGCATCTCCTGTGTTCTGGGGAAAACTATAGTGGTGTTAATGGCCTTCAGGGCTACACTTCCAGGCAGTAACGTCATGAAATGGTTCGGCCCTCTTCAGCAGAGACTCAGTGTTTTTGCTTTCACTCTCATACAAGTTGTGATTTGCATACTTTGGCTAACTATCAACCCTCCCTTTCCCTTCAAGAATCACTATAAGGAAAAGATCATTTTAGAGTGTGCCTTAGGCTCACCTATAGGGTTCTGGGCTGTGTTGGGGTATATAGGACTCCTGGCTATGTTATGTTTTGTACTCGCTTTTTTGGCTCGAAAATTACCTGATAATTTCAATGAAGCTAAATTCATCACCTTCAGCATGCTGATATTCTGCGCCGTCTGGATCACCTTTATCCCAGCATATGTCAGCTCTCCTGGGAAGTTCACTGTAGCTGTGGAGATATTTGCTATTCTAGCTTC